>JAATLQ010035491.1:0-29499 GCA_013421005.1 Heliconius erato x Heliconius himera
CTTTGCTTGCGGCAGCCATTTTCCAGGCAACCATGTGTTTTAGTGATGACAAAAAAATAAGCTTTAATTTGATATATAATTCATTAAAAAAACACATGAGTGCAAATATTCACATTAAGTAACCTCTTTAAACCAGGCAACCTTGGACTTGCGGCAGATTGAGAGCTGGCAACCATTGTTTTTCCAATTCCTTATGCGATTTTCTTTCAAATGATGTGCGATTCACATAAAAAACATATAAGTGCAATTTTCTCCAAAAACGAGTTACGAAAAACATTAATTAAAGGTGATTGCGGCAGGATTTTTTTGGGCAACCCTAGTGTAATCTATTCTACTATCATGTATCATTCTTAAATATTAGTTTCATTAGAAAATCTAATCCCTACAGTTTTAAACGATGGGATCTTAGGCCATTATAGGTTTTTAGAATAATATAATTATTCGAGTGTTTTTTTTTAATCTAAAAAAAGAGGATTAGCTGAGATATATTAAATCTATATAATTTAGGTCTGAATAGATATTATACTAATTAACTATATCTATTGAAGCTCTCGTTTCTGTCGTGGATCAGCGTTTGAATGTACGATATGTTGTGAGTTCGATTCCACTAAAGGGCATGATAATATATATTTTTGTAATTTTTATTTCCTCACTCCGGTGATTTCGTAACTCAACCATGTCTCCATAATTGGCCGGGAAGTAGAGACCGGGTCTCTTAACGTTAGGTTCCCTGTGTCTATTCTGTTATGCGGGAAACTGCGTAAAGCTGCTCATTCAGATAATGAGCAGCTTTACGCTTTAGCTAATGAGCAGCTGTATGTCAAAGAAAAATTCCGTTTCAATAATCCTTACATTAAGCACCTTACTTCGAAACTTTAAACGAATTTTGTTATCTAAAACGTATACAATATACATAATATGTATATTATGCAAATGTTTATTAAAACGTACACTGTATTTAATGAGTCACTTGATACTGCCTTCACTCTAAGGTTGGTTGGTGATTGTTATTTGAAAAGGTAAAGCATATACAGGAAAATCGTTTAAAATGCTATATAAATTTACATAATATATTTAAAAAAAAAAAAAAAAATAGCTTCACGCTGTATCCCGCACACAGCAGGGTAGGCAGAGGGAACCTAGTGTTAAGACACTCCGTTCCCCACTTTCTGCCGATTTCTGGAGGCATTGCGTGTTGAGTGGCAGAACTCAACGCCGCGCTTAACCTCGACACCAGAGCGAAGAAATGGAAATATTAATTTTTAAGTAAATATTTCATCTCCTCGAGTGGGGATCGAACCCACAACCAGTCGGTTTTACAGTCGCACCTCGTGCCACTGCGCCACCACTGGCCTCAATATATTTTTTAAGAACAAAAAATATGCTTTTTTATTAAAATTTAAAAATTAACGAAGCTAACAATTTTTTTCCATAAGAGAGTTTTGATGTTTTATAAAATGATTCTAGCGAGTGATGATTTCTGATTGTACACACAATTTTTTATAGCTACCTACTTTATCGCGAACACAGTAGGGCAGGCAAAGGGAACCTAGTGTGAAGACACACTGTTCTCCACTTTCCTCCGAATTTTGGATCTGGATCATTACGTGTTGAGTGGCGGAACTAAACGCCGCGCTTTGCCTCGATACCAGAGCGAAGAAATGAAAATGTAAACAAATAATTAGTTACATTGAGTTGGGATCGAATCCACAATCAGTCGATTTTACTATCACACATTTTAAGTACATGTGCCGTGTGATCCCGGCCTACAATACGATCATCCCGATACCGGGAGTGTCGTAAGAGGCGATTAAAGTACGTGTGGTAGAGTCACGTCGCCAGCAATGGCAGCACGTATGTTCAGACTCGACCGGATCATTACCACCACCGGCATTTAAAACCGGCATTAAATATAGGCTTTATGCACTGTGTTTCGCATCAGGTAATGCCGGGCTCCGGCGCCCAACCCACCTTAAAGGCCGGCAACGAACCTGTAGCTCCTCTGTAGCTCCTCTGGTGTTGCACGGAGCCGTGGGCGGCGGTGATCACTTACCATCAGGTGACCCGCACGCTCGTTTGCCTTGTCCTTTTCCATAAAAAAGGACATAAAACGGCCTCGCTTTGTCTCATTACATATTTTACAATTAAGATAATACTTAAAAATAGATAATAAAATTTCTTAAACAATTCCCTAAATGAAACGTAATTTTTCTCATAAAAATAATATAATCCACAACGTCACTAGATATGTTGTATACACGAAAGTACAAAGGCGTTAAGTAATTGCGTCAAGAGACCTTGTTTCCTGATAGTCTTGTTAAACGTCTCTTCTGTCTGACCGACGTTGTTATTGTCGTTGAGTGTTTACTTATCTCGGTGTAGACTCGAAATCACAGTACATTTATGAATGAGTGATTAATCGACGATATAGGATATATGTTATATTGAATTAAATAGTATTATATGGGATGATTATAGCGTTCATTTTTGTGTATTGCTTTAGATTTTAACTTTTGTTTTGTAGTTAAAAATCGTAATAACATACTTTAGACAAATAATAAAGATATTATTATATAGGATAGGATTTCTTAGGGTTATGCTTAAAGTACAACTTTTAATAATTTAATAATTTTTAAGTCTTTGGTGAACTTAGAAATTAACATATAAAAGTATCTTTCTTGTTTAGATTTACATAAATAAAAAATATAAAAAACCGTTTAAGTGCGAATTAGACTCGCTCACAGATGGTTACACATGCCGATTTCAGGATAGTAGGTCAACAGGAAGTACAACTTATAAAAGTTGACAAAATCCAGACCATTAAGAACGTCCTAAAGAATAGCATGTCACACGCTTTCGTCGCCTTAACAAGACACAAAGGATCTACTATACTGACGCCGAGGAAGACTCTATCGGCAGGTTCATTCGTCGGGCAAATGAAGGGTCCGTAGTTGATATAGTGGAGCATATCATCCTAGCTATTTCCTACAGAGATGAACGAATAGACTATAACAACATGACATAACTAATTAGCTGCACCACAATCAACATGAACGTCGATAACAAAATAGGAGCGTAGAACGTGCTAAATATTAATTATCAATATACATTTTAAAAAATAATAAAGAACTAACAAGCAAAACAAGAACATAAAAGGCACTTACTTTTACATTCATTTTGTATAAAATGAACTACAATTATAAATCTTAAGTTAAATAAGTTTTTGTCTTTATTTCTAATGCACAAACTTAAGTTATTTGTAATGTAAAGTGTATGCGCACTTCATGCCAAAAGGCATAGTTAGGATATACGTTAGGGAAATCTGGCCTCACGGCTTTTTTGACTCGCACTTTGAGGATAAATTTGGCATGGAATAAAAATAATTCACCTAAATTTTATTGCCCTTTATCTCCAGCGAATTTCATTTTTATTTTTATTCTCCCACCACCATCAAACAATAAATAAATAATATAATATAGCACCATATTGCTGCCAACATATTTTATTATTTTTACGCATATAAAAATTGCGCGCAATTTCACGCACTTTGTTGTGCAAATAAAAAATATCGTATGCACATACGTGCATACGATATTTTTTATTAGTTTCAATGTAAGATTCGGGAAAAATAGTTTTAATTTTTTTATATTGCTACAATATTTAAAAAAAATCGAAAAATATTCTGATTATATAGAAGAATAAAATACATTTTTGACAAAATTTATATTTCGAAATGCATTAGAAAAATAACCATAAAATCTAAAATAGTTTTTTTTGAAAATCGCTTGATATAAGGTTAAAAAAAATTTTGAATTATTTTTATTCAACACTAAATCAATACCCAAAGTTCGAGTCCAAAAAGTCGCTAGGTCAGATTTCTCATACTAACCCGGCTGTGCTTCTAGGGACGTAAACTTGAATATTTGATACTAACTTCAGCTTAATACCTCCACGCCATCTCAAGATAATTAGAATGGTCTGGACAGACGGATACATAGATAACAAAGAGATCCTATAATAGTTCCGTTTCTCCTTTTGAGGTATGGAACCCTAAAAACGACAACGTTAAAAAGGAAACCAAATGAAATAGTCAACAATTGTATATTTATAGAACAAAGTGATATTAATTTAGCTTGAATAGTGCAACTAGAGGAGCGTATTCGTACAGTGCACATGAGACCGTTAAACTAAATAATAGAGAATGCGCGAACTCTAACAAGCGTTGTAGACGTAGCGGCGTAGCACCGATACCGCGCCGCCGCTAGTGCTACGCGAGACCGTGCCGGAGACGCACTTGCTACGTGCTACGACGCGCTACGATAGACCACAACGACTACGTGATAGTTTTATTTATACAAAAAAATATTACTAATAAAATAATAATAAAAATCGTGTTTGTGTTATTTGTGTTTACTGTTGCCAAGTGTTACTCAAGGGAGAAATTACTTCTAAACTTAATTAGACGGAGTAAATTAAATGATTAAGATGAAAAGGATTTGTCACCTCATCTTTCGTTTGCTGTTTCTCCTCGACGGTGAGTTTTTATAAATTATACGATTTTATAATGAACATATTTTTATTCAAACTTTTCTTGTTGCACTTTTTGTAAGATCTCTTTCGGTTATTTAATTAAAGAGTTTGTGCAATTTATGTTCCAATTATAAAAATGTGCCAAGTTTTCTATTTAATTATGTGTGACACAAACTGACAAATTTATCGTGGTTTCCAAGAAAATACTAATTTTAATTAGCATAAAGCTTTGAAGGATAAACTTGAATATAATATAAGTTTATTTTTTATTCAAATTACCTCTTTTATAGTGTCTATCTGTTTATAGAAGTAGCTTCATAAGTATTAAGGAAAGAATATATTTTGTGAGGCAGGATCAAACTAATTGAAATGAAAACATGAAAATGTCTTGATGTATGTCTCCTATATTGTATTTGCTATTTATATTAAATTTGTTGTACATTTTCTAGGTGTATGATTTTTATAAGACAAGCGTATTGTGTTGCATACATAATTTTATGTACGTTATTATAAAAGGTTAATAAATATACTATTAACGTCAATTAAAATAATTTGAATAAAAAATAAAAAGCGATGCACTAAAAATTATAAACTAAACGAATCCCGAGAATTGACTTCGATAATTAAGTAAGTCAATAAAGGGTTCCGTCGGAAGGTAAAGAAGGGAAATTAAAACATAATAAATTATATTTCCAGTTCCGTGCGGCGCCGCGCTGCGCGCTTTTGTCGCGGACAAAGAACCTCGTCTTTTTTTTGAATAATAGTTTGTTTAGAGAGACGTTTTATTAATTAACTTCTGAAAATTGATCTACCCGGAAGACTCCTCCCTTCGCAAAACAGCGCCAAGGAAAATAAGTGAATTATCATCACACGTTTATATTTTATAACCCATAAAAAAGAGAGGAAATACACTATATAAAAGAAGAACGCCTTTAATATTCATTGATAAATATTTCATCAAGTTAGGAGAAGTCTGGGTAATACGGTAAGCTAGAAACTAAAGTCGTGTATTTCGTTATACCTGCCTAAAGCTAATTATAAAGTTGGTCCCGACTCGGGAACAGCTTCGGTAAGCGCATTTCGTAACCATCCAGCATACACATACATGTATATATTCACCATATACCTATTAACTATAGAAGTTAATGTGAAGTGAGCCGTTGTTAACTTATATGTTTTTACATGTAGAGTAAACTAATAATTAATTTTAAGTAAAAAAGTATAACTCTTGTAATACTTAAATTATATGGGATGAATACACATGCATATTATGTTTTCTTTTATTATTTTGTAACATGACGAAATGTCTTAAATTGAGGCAAAATATGGACGGAGTGTCTCAACACTAGTTTCTTTGTGTCCATCTTGTCAATATGTCTTGCATTGATATATTGTGAAGGTGAAAAACAAATTTCCCAAGCAATATTTAAATTAATTATCATTGTCTAAACTCCAGTTCCTACCCACCGACTAAGGCTTAACGAAGTCGAACCCATATTTTACATCATACCGTATACTGTACAGTATATATTTTGTTTGTGTGCATAAATATAGGGAAACTGATATTATTAAATCCCACTAGAATCGTTAAACTTTACACTATAAATAAAATTGTTGACTTTTGTGTACTTATTTAACAAAATTTACTTTAAAACAAAACTAAAACTATAATACCTACATAAAACGTAAATATAGTTAATGAAAAGAAAAAAAAATGAAATGAAATGAAATATAATATAATTCTTATATTCTCTATAGAATAATACTATTTAATTTTGGCGTAAATGAGCTGTCTTACTGTAAACTTAAATAATAGTAATTTTTTACAAAAAAGGAAAATTATTTCTATATTTAATTATGGTAGAATATATAAAAGCAAAATAAAGACTATTTTCTTATTCAATAAATTGTTCATGAACAATTTGAAGGACATCGTGATGCAGCGACACAAAACTGTAACTATAAACGTGGTGGTTGCGGGATTGATTTCTACTCGGTGGAATTAATTATTGTTTATTAATATTTTTATTTCGTGGCTCTGGTAATAAGGCAAAGCTAACGTGAATGCGGCCTCTCAACACACAGTGCTTCGAAAATTCGGCGGAAAGAGAGGAAGGGAGTGTCTAATAATTTGTTCCCTTTGACTTCCCTGCTATATGCAGGACACAGCTGAAAAAAAGAAACTTAAGAAAATTCACACCACTTCACCTGATCAGTGGCATTGCTTATTGGGTCACGTTTCCTTCAACTTTCACTCGCTAACTTAATAATTATATATATAATAATATTCTATTTTACACCATGTTATATATTTTGTAGCTATTTAATAAAATAAAATTACTCCGTTCCCCATTTTCCGCCAAATCCTGGAGGCATTGCGTGTTGAATAGTGGAACTCAACACCGCCCTTTGTCTCGTTATCAGAACTAAGAAATGAAAATATTATAATATGAATATTTAATTTCCTCGAGTAGGAATCGAATCCATAAACTGTTGCGTTTACAATCGCAAGCTTATGCTCCTGTGTCATAATAGGCCTCACACTTTTATATAAATTCCGTAAAGGTAAAGGTAAAGATCAAAGCATCATAATTATAATTTAAGCATTTTTAAGTCATTACTCTCTCTTGTATATTATATAAAGGTAATAGAAACACAGAATTATACCTTTAAACATAACGCCCTTTGGCAAATCTGGAGTTCGCATAAGATTAGTAAAATGCTTACCAAATTTCCAAATATCAAACGAAAGTAAATAAATTTAAAGAAAGGGAATGTAATAAAAATATTAAATTGAAAATGTTTGAAAGCAACGTTTTAGAATAACGTTCGCTTTTATTTGAATACTTCATAGAAAATATCGTTTATTGAATAAAAATATAAAACCGTAGCTAAATGGTACAGCGTCTGACTTTAACCCTCTGCGACTAACGTGGTAGTCCCAAAGACACCGCAAAATACAAAATTTGATTTATTACCACTGATTTTCAAATTTAAGCACCGCCGCTTTCAGTACCTTACTGTAATTAGCTTACGCGTCGGGTAGTGTGTAACAGGTGGTCACAGGGAGTCCACTCTATTCTCCGAGGAGGTGTCTACCATGTCAGTAAAATGGTTATATTTCGTACTGTCTCTATTTTATATAATGTGAGTTTTTGTTTAATTTAGCGTTATTTTAAAATTGGATTTTACTAACATAAATCAAATATATTTATGTTAATATTAAAAATAAAATAAAAATGTATTTTTGCTTGAAAAGAATAGCGAAAACTTTTATTGAGCCGCCTCAAAGGACTTTTTTTTATATCACATTCTGAGAAACGGAGAATGATACAGGAAAACTTGTTATAATTGCAACCCATGATCACACGGAAGGTAGAGTGAACAAGGTGAGAAATTCCATTTGTTCATGCAGCCGTAAAACTCGTCGGTGGCTAAATAAATTAAATTAAATCAGCTTCACGCTTATCCTGCACACAGCAGGGTAGGCTGAGGGAACCTAGTGTTAAGACACTCCCTTCCCCACTTTCTGCCAAATTCTGGAGGCATTGCGTGATGAGTGGCAGAACTCAACGCCGTGCTTAACCTCGACACCAGAGCCAAGAAATGGAAATATAAATTTAAGTAAATATTTCATCTTCTCGAGTGGGGATCGAACCCACAACCAGTCAGTTTTACAGTCACACCTCGTGCCGCTGCGCCACGACTGGGATCATCTTTTAAAAAATCCTGAAAATAGGAGGCTAAATAACTTTGTATTGTATCAAAGTTGGCCTGACAAAGAAGATTTATTTTATCTCTCTCTCTCAAATTTATCAAGAGAGAGAGTGATTGAATAAAACATATTTTTTCTTGAATATAGCAAGAGATTTGTTTAGTTATTATTATTTAGTATATATATTATATAATAAAACAAAATTTAATCCCATATATGGTGGAATTTCTGAATAAAGTTTTATGTAACTATAGTTTTTACACTTTGACTATAATAAATTGAAGTGGAAAGTGAAACGCGGTAACGTTAGAAACGTTACGTTACTACTACGTTCAATATTTGTGTTCACGTAAACGAAGCCCTCAAGCGATTGTAAAGTAAACTGCAGTGTAGTGTTGAAGAAAGCGGACACTGATGGCATTTGTAGAGCCTGTATAGTCGCCGGTAATAATATAGTATTTTATAGTATTTTTTTTAAGTAGTGTTGCTTACAGTAAAGTTTTGTTAATATTATTTATAAAATAGAGAGCGCTTTAAGACATGGTTATGGTCCTCATGCATGGCGTGTAATAATAAATAAATATACTTTATTGCACATTTAAAAAAAACAACGTACAAATTTAAAAATAATAATAAAGAAAAAGTATAACAAGGCCTTATCGCTTAAAGCGATCTCTTCCAGGCAATATATAGGCATATTATATATACATAAATGTTACATACACTTAAATATACATATAACTGTACTTTGCCTTCCTTCCCTAATTAATTTTCACGAGTGGAAATAGAACCTACAATCATCGCGTTTACACGTCACTATACAATGCGTATCAAGTGGCAGTAACAAAATGCCTTGCTGTATCTTGACGCCCTTAATTAAAAATTCGAAATGAATAAAAAAAGTTAAACTACTAAATTTTGACACAATGTCATACGATACATTAATCTCTAATATTTAGTATCTCCTGTTATTATCTCGAGTTTGCAAATGTGATTAGAGAACTTTTACAACATATTAATATTAAGTTTTTAATTGGTGTTTTGTAATTCGTGATTTATTTGGAATTCCTACAAATGACATAGGTACTCTACGAGAGGTCTAGTTTATTCTAGAGGTTAATGCTTTTTTAAATATTTTATCTGCAGTTAGACCTGAGAGGTCAAGGAGAGTCGGTAAACTTTGATAGTTATTTTCAGATAAATATATACTGCTATATATTTTTGTCATTGTACTTTTATTGTAGGGCGTAGACAAAGGTTTTTCAAATTAATTATTATTAAAAGATTCCATTCCATTCTTGTATTATATTACAAATAAAATAATTAGTCTTTCTTTACAATTCTAGATATTTAATTTAATATTTATTCTTTATTGAAGACTTTATTATTAATAAAAAAAAACATGAAAAAAAGGTGGGATTAACGCTAAAACAATTCTCTACCAGTCAACCTTGTTGGGTGGGAAAAAATTGTGTAAGTGTGCTTAATGTAATTAAAATAAATAGATGTACGTACACAAAAAGAAGTCATTACAATACAATATGATATAAACGAAATATAATGTCTTACAATAGTACATAAATATATATAAAAAAAAATAATAAATCACCTTTACGCTGTATCCCGCACACAGTAGAGTAGGCAGAGGGAACCTAGTGTTAAGACACTCCATTCCCAACTTTCTACCGAATCCTGGAGGCATTGCGTGTTGAGTGGCAGAACTCAACGCCGCGCAATATATATGCTATAATATATATTTATGTAGCATGTAAGTCCATAATTACAAGCGGCTACTAATAGATTTTCCATGTGTCCGATAGAGTGAAATTTTCATCAAAAAAATAAATAAATGATAGTAATTCTTATATAAATCTCCATTATTTCACATAAAGTGTTAGTGCATGTATTAATAAAATATATATATTTTTTATAGATTGTCTTTATTTGGAAATTCTACACTATTTATTATGTAAATATTATTTCTAAAATATAAACCACAAAAGCACATAAAGTATAACGTGATCTAAATCTAAATCGTTTACGTGCTATCACATGTTGTCACTTCTCATAATGTCGACACCCTCGTCACAGCGCTATTGTACCGAGGCGGCCGAATAACATGTACGTTTTAATATTATAATAATAGTTACTATGCAATTTACTTTACAAACTAGCTATACATGTGACTTTGTTCGCGTTTTCATATGCAATATTTGAGAATTTTTTAGCTTCACCCTATATCCTGCATATAGAAAGGAAGCAGAGGGAACCTAGTGTTATGTTTGAACTCACTGCGCTACGACGGCCTAATATCTAAAATTTGTGCATTACAAATTATACATTTCACATGTAGGTACTGTAGTTACATGGAATTAATAAACGTGATGTAATAAATACAGCCTATAGTCTTCCTTAAAACATTAACACAAAAAAAAAGATTTAATTAGTTTCTGAGATTAACGCGTTCTATCGTAGCTCTATCACATTATAAAGACTTACAGACTGTAGAATTGAGTAGTTGTGGTATAAAATGGATAGAGGGGCGCTTAAAAAAAGTAATAAAAAGAAAAAAAATCATATATTTATTTTTTTGTCTGTCTACTTGTATGAAAGTACTGAACCGATTTACTTAAACATAATTGCTTTGCTTTAACTCAGCAAAACATTTACAGTTTTTTGAATGAATTCAAGGCACACTTGTTAGTCAGTTCTGTTTATTTAATGAATAATGAATAATAATGTAGTTCAAGCGAGTGAAGTCGCGGCGGGCCGCTAGTAATAAAATTAAGAAATTAGTATCCAGCATGTAAATGTTTAATTACTTAATCTTTAAGAAAAATGTAGTGATTCATTTCTCTCGTTTCTCCGCCTTTGTCTCATTTAGATATACATAACTGTTGTGTGACGAATTTAATTATTACCCTTTATGCAGACCATATTGTCCAGATCTGGAAAATATACATATATGTATATCATTATTTTAAGCTATCCCCAGAGTGAGATATAGCCTTTAATAATTTTCCTTTGCTGTAAATGGGTAAGTTTATTTTAGAATGTTAAAGTTTATTAACTATGCTTATATATAGTCGTCTATGCTTATATTACGCTGTTTCGTCTACCAGATTAAGTTGTGAAATGAAAATAATTTAAATAAAATGACTCCCTGGAATCGAAATCGAAGCCTTAATTATTGCGCTTACAGTCGGATATTGCCACACTGCGCCTGCGCCACAAAGTATGCAGTCAAATAACATGCTATAAAAGCACATCTTCATAAAATATATTTATCAAATAAGAAACGTTGAAATATAACCCTGCAATTTTCAATTATTTTTTGTCACAAAATGTCTTATTGTGACCGATTTATAAGAGATAAATATGCGGTATCACGGACTTTTTTTTAGAAGTAATAAAATAGAACAATTCTTCCATATAATATACTGACATATTTATTTTGTAGTGAGATCATATTTATTTCAGATTGATACCCCCAATGTATCGCGATCTCAAGTAAGATGATCTTAGACATCTCATCTTGAGAGATGACCAGCCGGACAATAAAGCGATCCTATAAGGATTATGTTTTTTTTGAGGTAGAGAACCTAAAAAATGGATTAATTACTTTAGTTTCATTATCTATATTATTATGCTTTAAATAAATTGTAATTTAAGTGTTTTGGGAATAGATTTGATTAGGGAATAGATTCGAGGCCGGTCGTGGCGCAGCGGCACGAGGTGTGACTGTAAAACCGACTGGTTGTGGGTTCGATCCCCACTCGAGGAGATGAAATATTTACTTAAATTTATATTTCCATTTCTTCGCTCTGGTGTCGAGGTTAAGCGCGGCGTTGAGTTCTGCCACTCAACACGCAACGCCTTCAGAATTCGGCAGAAAGTGGGGAACGGGAGTGTCTTAACACTAGGTTCCCTCTGCCTACCCTGCTGTGTGCGGGATACAGCGTGAAGCTGATTTGATTTAGCTTGCAAAAATTGTCGTATTTAATAGAAAAATGCTTAGTTTTTCACATCTGCCTAGGTAAGCCGCTCGCTGTAAACGTAGATTTTCCCACATAAATTCCGATTCCGCAAAAAAACCGGGTTAAAACATAGATTATATAATGCTTCATAAATCTTTATCTAACATTGAGAAATTGCAAAAGCTACGTGGCTGCTTGAGAAGGTGTCGACTGACATTGTAATCTTAAATCTCGATTTATTTTATAATCAAACAATCTGGAGTTATATCTATCCTCATGCAATTTACAAATAATATCATTAAATAAAACATTGAAATTTACACAATTCAATAAAACAGTTGTATAAAACAATCGTTATAGCAATTAGCAAATTTGTCGAAAGTACTTTAAATAGATGTAACTTTTTAATTTTTTTACTGATTTTAATAAAATGTAACCCTTTAAGTTTGTCAAGGGAAGCTTACCAGAATGCAATAGTGAAAACTGCATTTAAATTAGTTAAGCAGTTCGACGGCGATCAGCAGTCGGCTGTTCTGAGATTAGCGTGAACAAGTGGCCAAGCGGACAAGCACACAAGCAGACAAACAGACAAAAACTTTAAAAATCAATATTTGGGGTTCTATTACACTAATAAAGGTCCCCAATAACATTTTTTTATTATATATGTTCCAAGCACGGTCACCGATCCGTTACGATTTTATTATAAGTATAGAAAGAAGAAAGTTATAAGAAATACAAATGTCATGACATTTTATCAATATTTATTGATAATTTTAAGATGACAATGAACTGACAAGCTGATTATTATGTCAGTTTAAATTTCCTGTAGGTACTTGAATCTATGTAAACAGTTAGAAATTAATAATAAACTATTTTTTCTTTGCTTATTAAATAAACAAGGAGGTGTGTAGACTGTAGAGTGCTGAAAGAAACATAGAAGTTAATCTAACCACTACATTATAAGGAAGTTTATTTAACCACTATATAGCTTTTATTAAAAGTATGTTAAGAAAAATATATAATGAATTTTATAATAAAATATATTTTTTGTTTACAGTACTTACATATTAACGACATTGCAGCCACAGATTAGATAGATGAATTTAGTTGCAGGTTAGGACTAGATACATTTAAATTTTAAAAAAAAGTAACCTAACCTAACCGAACCTGCATAAATTTAAAAGTTTCTAATCGAATCCCGTGGCGTTATACGTACCTTATTTACTTATGAAATTGAAATATTACAATAATATATTCTATATGTCACCCAAAATCATAGTTTTAAAATGAACAATGTTCAGAAGTCATCCTACGAAGGTATAGACCGTTGAATAATTTACTATCACCTCGTTCGTCACCAGTCGAGCTCCTGTCAACCTTTATAACTGTTACAGTCTTGTTATAAACCTGTTTAGCAAGTATTAATATGTATTTTTGTATCGGAAGGATTTTAAGTTGATAATTATTAAGATCCAGTGCCGCTGCGCCACTACAGTATACATATTTGACAGGATTTCTAATCCTTAGAAAATGAAAAACAAATTAAACTTATTTTTAACATTTTTAAAGTGTAAACTAAACTCAAACTTACTGTAAATTAAACTTAAGCAAATCTATCACTATTTTGATATAAAGGTACATCTACTTCAGATCGAAGACCAAAACAGAATCCAATAATAAGTAAAAGTCGACGGAAGTGCATAAGTTCAGCTTGCACAAACATCAAACCCACACAGCCAGAAAATAAGATAGTCCTTTTATATTTGGGCATACAAGAAATATCCTTTGATTCCAACCACTCGGCGGAGGCAGCACTGGGGTAAGCCGGCAATTCGATAAACATTCTTTTTATTAGAACGCCGGATTTCCGACCCGACGACGTTCCCTACTTACACTTTGAAAAACACCTTCAAACTCCTGTGATATATGTATTTTTCATGTTCTTGTCTAATATTGAGTTATCTGTCGGTTGCTTATTCTGATAAATCTCTCCAAGTTAATCAAACTGTGGCAAAAGTTGTTCGATTTTTCTAACATTACGCACTTTTATTTGGGTAGAGTTTTAGTGGTAAATTACAGTTGGATTCAGTAAACTATAATAGTACGAATTTTCTTCGATGTTTTGTCTATAAATTGTGTTTGTGTGATTGTATTTGTATGTATTGTAATATAAATAGAAGTTTGACATATTTATTTATTTGTTAAATACCCATTTACAACTATTTTATTACAAAAAAAAAAAAGAAATTTGGTCGTGTAATTTTTCTCAATTATTAATTTTGTAAGGAAATCCAATTCAAGTGAAGCCCGTTTAATCAAAAATAATATAAGCGCGGCATTGAGTTCCGCACTCAACACGCAATGCATGCAGAAGAGAAATGGACAAGAGAATTGGTTTTATCACTAATTTCGCCCTGCTTAGACTGCTATGGGCAGGTTTATTCTGAATAACTGGGAGACAACGCACGAACGAAACTGTTAGAAACTATAAGTTAAAATATTGGCATGTAGGTAGGCTAGGGTATGTAGGAGAGCACCAAGAGAGAATTTGCTTCAAAATTACTACGGGAACGACAAAAACCAGGATTTTCGCTTTTACGTTTTCAAATTCAAAATCAGTCAATCAGTTCAAAATCAGATTAGTATTAGCAAAGTAAAGCCACAGTTATTATTCACAATAGATTTCTACTTATTATCTATTTGAGAGGCCAGTCGTGGCGCAGTGGCACAAAGTGTGACTGTAAAACCGACTGGTTGTGGGTTCGATCCCCACTCGAGGAGATGAAATATTTACTTAAATTCATATTTCCATTTCTTCGCTCTGGTGTCGAGGAGGAGGTGTT
The DNA here is from genome assembly GCA_013421005.1 of Heliconius erato x Heliconius himera. Classification (NCBI taxonomy): domain Eukaryota; kingdom Metazoa; phylum Arthropoda; class Insecta; order Lepidoptera; family Nymphalidae; genus Heliconius; species Heliconius erato x Heliconius himera. Next base: position 15,066 of record JAATLQ010035491.1, read on the forward strand.
CTGCCACTCAACACGCAATGCCTCCAGAATTCGGCAGAAAGTGAGGAACGGAGTGTTAACACTAGGTTCCCGCTGCCTACCCTGCAGTGTGCGGAATACAGCGTGAAGCTGATTTATTTATTTTTATTTTTATTATCTATTTGACATCGAATTATTCGTGAAAGACGTGCATATTACAGGTTATAACGAAATATGAAATATCATACGCTTCACTAGATACTGGTAGCAAATGTAACTGGAAGTTATTGCGACAACTCCCTCTTTCCTCATTCAGTGAATATTGCTCCAGTTTTAGTTATTCTATTGTGATGGAAAACGCGAGGATCTTCTCCTCGTCCTGAGCTTTCCGTTACAAGATATATTGCAAGTATATTAAGGAATAAAAATATATTAATATTTTATGTGATATCGATATCGTGTGGGTGGTGGCGTCTCACCAAATGCCATATTTATGACTAGTTCGCATTTGCTTATTTTATTTAGATAGAATTGTGCCGATGTGGTATATATGAAAGGTATAACTGTATACACATGTTTTTAAACATTTTTAAAGTGTTATTCCACATTTAGTAAAGAAAAATACTTATTTAGAAACGGTATAAAAATTTGAACGCAGCGGGACTCGAACCCGCGCCTCCTGGAAACCGACCAGGCGCTCTGACCACTAAGCCATGCGTCAAGCCAAGCTACGTCGAAATTTTTATACGGTTTCCAGGAGGCGCGGGTTCGAGTCCCGCTGCGTTCAAATTTTTATACGGTTTCTAAATAAGTATGTATACACATGTTTTGGTAGTGGGTTCGATGAACAATGTTTCTAAAATTTGTAGAAAATATACATTACTTAGTGCACTTACATTTAATATAAGGTATTATACCTTATATTAAATATTTAAAACCGTTATTTATTAAACAAAGTACGTCAGTGGGACACCATTTGATTCCTACTTGAGGGGAGTGTTCGTATTTAAATTATGTTTATGTCGCTGCTTCGTGAAATAATTGGGTTCCGTAGCTCACACAATATGTCAAAAAAATGTGCGGCGCGTGGGGAATGAAGTGTCTTATCACTATGCTCTTCTTGGCTAGCCTATTATGCTGGAAAAAACGTGAAGCTGCAAAAAACGTATGTTAGTACAAATATTTTGTTTTATATGATTTGATATGTTTCGTTCATTGATATTGATAATCTGTTCGTAATTTGTTCGTTAGGAGTGAACTACTGAAGCTTGTTCATACTCGTATTTGTCGAGGACTCACTTCATATGTGTTTAGGGTGTAATTAAATAATGATTTATAGGTTGATAGAGTGTTTGATCGGTTGATATAAAGGTTGTTTTTTTTATTTATTTTATATTATCAAATCATTTAGCCAGCGAGCAAGACCAGTCTTGGCGTAGGGGCACAAAGTGTGACTGTAAACGCGATTGGTTGAGGGTTCGATCCCACTCGAGGAAATGAAATATTTTTATAAATTTGTATATAACACAAGGTAGAGTGTTTTAACACTAGAATCTCTCTGTCTACCCTGCTGTGTGCAGGACACCAGCATAAAGCTTTTAATTTAAGCAGAGCATTTATTTTTAACGACTAATATAATGAATTGAGAAAAAATATTGTGTATACCTTACTCAATATTTTTCCCCGTTTTGCATATATTTATAGCCTGTTTTTTATTTGTGAGTTGTTTTACGTTGGTCCGTGCCTTTTTTGTTGCTGTGATTTTCTTAATAAACTATTTGTTTCTATGATTTTTATTTACTGTTACATTAATTTGTATTTCATTCAATGTTTTCTAAAAACAATTCATACATGATAGACTTAGTATTGTCAACGCTTTGCAGCCGAATTCCACAGACGCGTATTGAGTGGCGCTCAGCTACGTTGCGTTTTGTGTTAGTAGAACAAAGAAAGAAAAATAATTGAATCCCCCCTAGTGGGGACTGAACCTACAATAATTGTGCTTACGGTCAGACGTTATAGCCTCAACGCTGTGTTATCTAGGAGTAAATATAAATCTCCTCGGTTACCATGTTACTGACAGAATGCGCAGATGGATCTACGCGGCGTTGAACGCTTAAATATAAGTTTATATAGGTGTCTTGCTGAATGTAGGGAAGTAAGAGGTTTGCTCAAAATTCTCAGGAATATTTTGCGTTTTATTGTCTACGGCAACAAAGTTTCAGTCTACCACTCATCACACGTTTTGCACAAAGCATTCGCCTAAACAAAAAACTTTTTATAAAGCTCCATACCATTTTGAATGGCCTATCTAATGACTCCCCAACGGTATACTCTCTCGATTTCTTGTTTCTCAATTGCAGGTATGAAGAGCTATTCCTAATAATATTATGTTTAAAAACCATACTAGTAAGATGACTGTGACTTACGGACGGACAAACAGACGGTCGTGACAAAATGATAAGGGTCCGTTTCTTACAGTTTGGCTTTGGAACCCTAAAAATATTTAAATTGGCGCATATTTACTAACGTGTAAAAATATATATATACATATACATATGTCACATACAACAGGAGTTAAATTATTTTAAAAGTGTTCCACACTTAGGAAAAAAAACAACAGTTGTAACAAGCATATAAAAATTTCAACGTAGCTTGATGAGAGCGTATGGCTTAGTGGTCAGAGCGCCTGGTCGGAGGCGCGGGTTCGAGTCCAGCTACATTCAAATTTTTATACATTTTCTAAATAAGTACCTATTAATAGGAGTATAATTGTTTCGAATGTTTTATAATTTTCCGACATCATTAATGTACTATAAGATCTAATACGATCTTCTCTTTATAATGTTATAAGAGCTAAATTAATCAATGTCTGGGCATGATAATGAATTTATACTAGTCATTGTTAATTTACCCAGGGGTATCTTTGCAATAGATGTATTATTATCTTAAATATATTATAAGATTAATTATCTTAGGTTAAAACGGAATATAAGTAGAGAGCATGAGGTATTTTTGGCACAGTGGGTCAGTGTTTGACTGTAAGCACGACGGTGGTAAGTCCGGAAGACAAAGCGCAGCGTTGAGTTTCGACACTTAACACGCAATATCTCGAAAATTGGGCGGAAATTACGGAAGGGAGTGTCTGAACACCAGGTTACGGATGGTAGTGGTACACTTTAATTATATATTTTTCACATAATACAAGTATTACCCGGCGAGACAGTTTTCAGTTCTTCGCCATTTCGTCTTCTCATGCCATTACATCCAGACAATATAAAAAAAAGAAATCATTTTTTTAAGTATTTTTATTTAGATACTTTTAATATATGTATAAATAAATACTCAAATACTGACATGACTACGAAGACCTCCTATTAAGTAGCGTTAGCTTAACTCCATCCCCGCTGCATCCGCATTTTCATAAATACTTACCTCCAAAGTAATTAAAGTAGTAACTTCCACCCACAATCTCAAATCACATCGAATATACGCAAGCATCGGCCTCGAGGACAAGCAGTTTACAATCAACAAGCTGGGCAGAGCAAAGTAACAAATAATTAAATACAAATACAACTTAAAAAAGGTAAATAATACTACATTCGGAATCTGTTTTGTAGCAATCCTTGGAATGTCAAGGGGCTGTACAAACAAAGCTCCTCTGTAGTTAAGGGCCCTCGTACGGGAGTGTCGGCGTGACGCTCCGGGCGCCGATATAATACGACAATTCATTACATTTATTCGACAAACAGATCTAATAAATTGGGTATAATATTGACATTAAGTGGTTTTATGAATGGTTTAATTTGTTTATTTTTGGCTTTACGTTTTGGTGTAGAAGCTATAAAGTTATTTGCTTTAGTCGTAGTTATATATATAATCTAGCGGAGCAGGTCGTTCAATGGTTTAACATCGTTTTAAAGGAAAGTACAGATTTCTAAATGCGATAAGTAACTATTAAATTTAGATTATACAGTTTCTCGAGCTGATTGAGTAAAAGTCATTAAAATTAGGTTTGTAACAAACATAGGGCTTAGTGTCTATATAATTATGTCTTCTAAGAGGTTCATCTTTTATAACAACATTTCTCTCTTTATATTTCTATAATCTTGCTGAAGAGGAGAAAAAAAAATACCTAGTGGGAATCGAACCCACAATAACAAAAACAACAAACTCAATAATAAATCTTTCATAAAATCTATTTACCAGTTTTATAAATTTGATTGACATTCCTTCCTTCCATTTCTATCTTTATATAACAAAGCTAATTCAAAACGTTAATAAATATAAAGCCACAATGATTGTACAAAGCTAATTGATATGAAAAGCCGTCAACTCTTGTTAAACGAGAGATCTCTTCTCTGGAGGTACTCTTAGATATTTTTTATGGAAATACTTCTTATTGTAACTGTTATATTTTGTTATTTGTGTAGATTTGCTTTGTGCTTGAGTTGTTTACTGTTTATTTCCTTATTTAATGACAATATTGATTTGACATTGATCGTAGCTTATCTAGTTTGCGTATTCGGTTTAATGAAATCAGGAATTATAAATCATGGGATTCAATTTGATTTCATCTGTTGCCGGTAAGGTCAAGTGCGAGTCGGATTCGCGGAGGGTTTCGTACCAATTTCATGATTGTAGGTGAACGTGAGCTTGACTTATACAGGGTGGAAGTGTCAGCACCACATTAAATGAAACCACAGTTTTAACTACTCTATAAAAGCCTAATATAATTCAGAAAAAAATAAATTCCCAAAAATGAAAAAGTTTTTTTCAAACAAAATAAATAATAAAATTGTCATTTTAAAACAAAACGGCATTTGTAAGGATGACGCACGCACACATAAATCCATCAAAGGAACACCGCCGCACACGCCTCATTTCAAAATCGAGTCGTATGTGTTGGCGATAAAGTTCAAAGTTGTTTAACCTTTAGTAGTATTTTTGTAGTAGTAAGTGTTTATGTTATTGGGATCTATATGTAATCGCGTCACACGAAATACAGGTATGGATAAAAATCGTGAAATGAAAAAAAAATTCTACGTCCAAACTGTTGAGGCATCTTGATTAATTTCTTTAGGTATAGGTTTGAAATATTTTACCCTATATGCTGTTTCCGTAAATGGAGCGCTGCCTCTTCCACCCTGTATATTTTCTGTGATATACCTGTACCTGACAGATCAGACAACAATATGATCTTATAAGGGCAATAATTTATTATTTTGTGGTAAGATATCCTAAGATATCTAAATGGACAGAATGTGGTTCAAGTGAAGTGTATACGATAGATAAGTGAATCTACAAAAACGATATAATAAGAAATTAATAAAAGCGAAGCTTTACAAATTTTTCCGCATAGCAGAGTAGGCAGAGGGAAGATAGCGTTAAGATATTTCGTGTCTAATTTCCAGATACATTTTTGCTAGATTTATACCTATATTATTTAGTGATGAGGCCAGTCGTGGTGCAGCGGCACAAAGTGTGACTGTAAAACTGATTGGTTGTGGGTTCGATCCCCACTCGAGGAGATGAAATTATTTACTTAAATGTATATTTCCATGTCTTCGCTCTGGTGTCTACAAAACGCGACGTTGAGTCCTGCCACTTAACACGCAATGCCTCCATAATTCGGCAGAAAGTGGATAACGGAGTGTCTTACACTAGGTTCCCTCTGCCAACCCTGCTGTATGCGGGATACAGCATGAAGCTGATTTATTTATTTGATTTTTTATTACTTAGTGATTTTTTAGAGTATTTAGTGGCAATACTTAACGTCGCATTTTATACTACAAAAATAAAACAACGTTTCCCGCTCACCGAGTCGGATCTAACCTCAACATAATTCATTTCACTGTCCTTCGTCACACAGAATGATATCATTCGTGAAATGAACTGAATATGAGAATAAAAAACAGTACATACAGAAATGTTTAACCAACGAAATACGTAATAGAGTAAAGCAAAAAATTTTCAACTTCTGTTTGAAAGTTTTTAAAATTTCCCCCAATCATTCGACGCAAAATTTTTTGCGAAGTAAACTGCAGTTCTCATAATTTATTTATTTAATATTTTGCTTAACTCTATTACGTATTTCTTTGAATAAACATAGCTGTATATACTGTTTTTTTATTTTTATATTCAGTTAATTTCACGATTTATATCATTCTGTGTGACAAGGGACAGTCAAATCATTTATGTCGATGTTAGATTCAAATACACACAGCGCCTGACTGTGAAAGTGGCGGTTGCGGGTTCGATTTCCAGACGAGGAAATTAATTGTTGTCATTTTCTCGCTCTGGTAAAGAAAAACACGATGCTGAGTTCCGGCACGCAATATGTGATGTCTCGAAAATTGAGCGGTACCTTGCTATATGCGAATACTTAATTCTAGAAACGGGGTGTATGCTTTATTCAATAGTAGATAGGTAGATTGTATTTTTAATAACATGATATATAAAAATAAAGTAATAAGGATAAAAGAGATTTATATTTTTATATTATTCAAACCATTGCTAAAATGTAGACAAACTGAATATATTTATTGTATTTATAGCAACTCGAACAAATTATATTAATAATAATGCAATATTATTATTTATACAGTAATAATATTGCATTATAATTTATAAGTTTCTATCAATGGTCTCGAAGCGCGCCGTCTCATTGAGTCGTACCGAATACTAAAAACACCTCGGACTCTTTCAACTGCATAAATTGCATTTACAATTCATCTCGCGCTCTGCACGAATGGAAACACTGAAAAAAAATCTGACAAAACTTCGAAGAAAATTTAAACGTTCCTCTGCAATGCAGTCAAATGGCGAAAGATGGGTAAATAGTTAACAAAATCTTTATCGTAGTTTAAATTTTATTAATAATGAAATTAAAATACAAAAAATGGACGCTGCAGCCTCAACGATGTTTGGATGTAAATTAATTTTAAAAGTAAAGAAACGTCCGGATAACGTTATATTGTATACTTAAAAAAATATATCATAGAAAGATTATCATCATTTTCAGCTTTAACTCGTCGGGTTCAGAGAAACTGGTCTTTTGGAAGGCTTGCGTATTTGCATGTAGATATATCCAACACATAGAGGCCCCTTAGAGAACGTAAAAGTAATTATTATTATTGATAAATAATGTTAAGAAAAATATTAATAATTACTACAATGAGTCTTCATATTAATAATAAAAGATTTTCAGCGATCAATAATGTCTAACATAAAAACAATTTGAACATTATAAATATAAACCAGACTAAAAGGAATACTAAAATAAAGTATACTTTCCCCAGACACTAATCTCAGTGAGGATAACAAAGGTTGATTGCCTAAACAAATAACAGTACTCAATAAGAATATCTTTACTTAAACGAATTATTTAGTAGAGATTTAGTCGCAATTAGAAAGGCTTTTAACGAATAGACAGTGAGTCGTGAATAGTCGTAAAAGCTCGCTAATTTCAGCCCTTGTTTGCAAACATCGACGAAAATCCTAATACGGAATCCTAAATCTCTAAATCCATGGGCTGATCAAATGGTTACATTGTTAAAAAGTTGTTTGTACGAGGCAAATAATGGATCCTGGAATCTATGCTTCATAAATGTGAGCTAGATTGCCACCGTGGTGCAGTGGCAGAGCATATGACTATAAACTCTGTTGTTGTAGGTTCGATTAAATCATCCAAATTATGTCTTTTTATGTAAAGAACCTAATGATCAATGTTATTAAATTATTAAATTATGAAACTATGAATTAAGGCCAGCCGTGGCGCAGGGGCACAGAGTGTGACTGTAAATCGACTGGTTGTGGGTTCGATCCCCACTCGATAAGATAAAATATTTACTTAAATTTATATTTTCATTTCTTCGTTCTGGTGTCGAGGACAAGCGCGGCATTGTGTTCTGCTACTCAACACGCAATGCCTCCAGAATTTGGCAGAAAGTGGGGAACGGAGTGTCTTAACACTAGGTTCCCTGTGCCTACCCTGCTGTGTGCGGGATACAGCGTAAAGCTGATTTGATTTGATTTTTTAAATTATGAAACAAAAAATGATTTCTTTGCTTGTGTAGACTCAAAAAGAAGAAAATGGAAACATCCGAACCATTATAGGGTCACTTTCACTTGTGCGTCTGTTAAGACCATTTATCCCAAGATCGTGCAGAGTATTGAGCTCAAATCAATATCAAATATTCAGGTCTACGATAATTTGAAACACAGAAAAAACAGCAAACTTCTAAGTCAACGCAATCAAAAGATACAAGCATTTATGCATCAAAATCTAGACATTTAAATTTATATTTGTAGTACAAATTTAAATTTATATTCATACAAAATGAGTACGTACGCCCGGGAACTTAAATTAGTCAACTTTTATAAATCGTATTGGTCGTCGAGACTGACTTGCACTTGGCCGCTTTATTTCCTTTACCGTAGGTAATTCGAGAAATCTTCTTTCAGTAGGGAGGTACTAACACAGCCTTAACCTACCTACATGACAAATTTAAACTTAGCACTTTTAGCTTAGCACAATAGTTTCGTCTGTTCGTTGTCTATCAGTAACGGATTATTTTATATACATATACTCATTATAAAGAATGTCATGCACTGTCTCCATCACATTGCCTAATACCTCCTTAAGCCTTTAAGAAAATCGTGTAAGTACTTAACAGAAGAAACAGATACTTTATATTTTAAGCTCTAATACATTAACAGTTTAAATTTAAATGCAGATAAATGCGAAAGTACTAAACATTTCGGATAAGGCGTCTATTAGTTAAGATTTAGCGGATGAGAGGGGTCGACGGGGCCAAGGGGAACGGGGGATACCCCCCATCAATAATAGAGACGATGAGATTCCGAAATAATCACGGTATACAATATTTGCGGGTAGTGATTTAGATTTTTTTATTTTTAATGCTTTTGAAACGCGGGTATGGTTAATATAAATCAAACCCTCGAGTTGTAACCTTGTATTTAGTCAGACATTTTTTAACTGCAACGCCATAAAGTATTTAGCAGCAGCTTAAGTTTAATGTCTATTTAAAAAAAAACCAACCTCTACCTTTTCATTGATATTTAAATTTAAAGCTTCATTTAAACCTTTTTAAATTTAAATTTGACTTAGGTATATAATATAGAAATATTATCCTAACTTACTATACGTAGCAGAAGCTACGTATAGTAAGTTACGCTTGAAAGCAGTTTATAATATTATAATAACTTGTCCAGTGTGTTATAAAGCGCAGAACGGAGGAACTATTCGATGGATTCTAATCAATTCTGTACTTCAGAACTTTGAAGACTTATGTAAGTAAAATCAGCTGCGGAGTTCACCTCTGTATAAGTAACATTGGTCCAAATGTAGCTCTAATTCAATACTTATTTAGTGTTTTTACGTGTATATACAGAACAAGGCGTTTAGTTTCGCCAATCAATAAACAATGTCTCGAAAATTCAGAGGAAAGTGGGAGTATTTTAGCACTAGCACGTTCTACTATACTTGCTACTGGGAGAAGTAAACGAATATAAATACGTTGATTTAAATTGTACCATTGAATTTAAATAGTTGAATATATAACAGCTTACTTATAATTCTGAATATACAAATAACACTTCCAAATAACTTTAATTAAAGAGGACGGTTTATTTTTTGTATAATATATACATATAATTACATAAGAACCGAGAAAAACTGAGTAATCTTATATAGGGAGGCGAACCCGTGAGCGGAGCACTAGTCCTTATTTATAATACAAATTATACCAAGTTTTCCATTAAAAAACCTGCATCTACCACATCTGTAGAGCTTGTACTCATACATTTCTAAACTTGAACATTATGGAAATATTCTAAAACCGCTTAATTACGTGTTTCAATAAATTCTCGAAAGTCAACAGATTAACTCGAACGATTATTACAGTTCGAGTGAATTTGCTTTGAAATTGAGCTTTAATATACTGAAATCCAAGATGAAAATTTAAACCATTCGTTCCCAATTAATCGGTAATTAATATTTTCGATTAGGACGTTTTAATTAGAGGGTATCTTCGGTCGGAAGGAGCACTTCGGTAGGTAAATTCCAAAACCACTGAAATTAAGTGCGTTATAAAATTGAGTTATATATATAGGGTATATTTGCAGAGCATGTTTTTATTACAAGAACTCAATCGTTTTGGACTAAAACCTTACATTAAGTTTAAAACTGTAATCATTTCACGTTGTAGTTGTTCTAAAGGTTGCGTTAAAAAATATTTATTATTTCTTTATTAAATTGAAAACTGTTTTATCAATTAAATTGCAAAGTTTTTAATTTACTCTTGAGAGTGCTATATCATTTTTAAATAAAAAAAACTATAAAAACTTGAAATTGACTTTTAGCGACTGGGTAACTTTTGTATATACTGAAGCATGATCAAACTGTATGAATTATGGAAATATTTTAAAACCGCTTAATGAGGCAATAGAATCGGAATGACGTTCTTGTCAAAAGTTAGAATTTTTTTTTAAATATTTAAAAATGTATGTATCCAGGTTGATTATATAAGGACATTTTTTAAAAATCTAATAATAAAATTAAAGCTACATGAGATATTATTACGACTGCAATAACGAGATCTAGAGCTGTCGGTGAACTATATTAAAAGTGCCACTTTTACCACTAAGCTATACGAATGTGAAAGTATGGCTCAGTGGTCAGAGCGCCTGGTTGGTTTCCAAAAGATGCGGGTTCGACCTCGGCTACGTACAAATTTTTATACGTTTTCTAAATAAGTGTCTAAATGTTAAAAATGATATTGTACTCTTCGTAGATGATACTTTTTTAATATTTAAGGTTAACAAAGCAAAATAAGCTATGAGAATGTAAATAATCTCACGTTAAATGTAAAAAAAAAATGTATTAAAATTTGCTAAATTTAAAAAAAGTAGTCTTATAATTAACATTGTAAACTTAAATTTGACGGAATCAGCAATTTTCTTAGGTATAGATTCTAACCTCCAGTGAAACTGCCACCTGGAAGCACTTGCGGGTAAACTCAATTTTGCCGCGATCGCAATAAAAAAAATAAGACAAATGAGGAACGTTGATACTTTCAAATTAGTTTACTATAGCAATTTTATAGTATTCTGTCTTATAGATTGCTGCAATGGAACATTGCTGCATATATAAATTGAATATCATTCTCCAAAAAAAAGATGTGACATCTATTCATAACCTAAGCGCTCAAGATCCTCTGCGAGATGTTTTTAGGATGTCACTATTATTATAGATAGTTTCCAACTGAACCATGATGATGTCTTTTCTGAAGATGCATGCAATGCAAGTATGGCGTTGAGTTCCACCACTGGACAGGGTCAACAAAATCTCAAAATGACTCACAATACCGACAAGTGAATGTCTGACACTAGGTTCCCTCTGTTTGCCCCGCTATACGGAATGCAGTTTGAAGCTGATTTATAATTTCTGGCCAAAAAAGGCCGGTAGAACGCTATACAATGTATGAACAAAAGCGTTTGGAAAAAGTTAATAATGACTGAATTCAAATTCACTGTTTTTGAATGTTGTATGTGAGTTGGAACAATTGCTTGTATAGTTTATTTATTCTGTAATCATTTTTAAATGAAATTTATACTTTATGAATTTATTTTTTACTTAGCTGACATTCAAATAAGTCATCAAGAATGTTCAAGTATGAAATAAAGAAATATTTTTACATAAATAAAGAGAACCTAGTGCTAACATTTTTCACTTTACTTTTAATTTTATGCGACTTTAAAATAGTGATCGAATTTTTGTTTTAATATTATTAAAATATAATAATTGCTCCGACAGAGGTACGAACCAGTAATCATTGTTCGGACAGTCTTTTATCTCATCACGTCACAACAGCTTCAAATATTCATACAGGTATATAAAAATCAAAATATTAATTTCCATTTCTTCGCTCTAGTGTCGGGGCAAAGAGCGGCGTTAAGTTCCGCGATTCCGTCTTAACACTAGGCTCCCTCTGCCTATCATGCTATGTGCGGGATACAGCGTGAAGCTGATTTATTATTTAAATTATTTATTTATTTAAAATTTTAAAATATTCGTTATTCAATTAGACTCTTTTTAGTATTTTTAAATCATCAATCAAAAAAGATCAGTAGTGTCAATTTTACAGGCACCTGCTCGACATACGAACACATTTCTATATGTAAAACAAAAGTAAGCCAAAGCAATCATTAAACTAATTATAACTCTCTGCTAATATAACTAACCAAATGCTCTAGAAATTCGACAACCCTCGACACTCAAGACCTTCGACGTTTACGTCGAATTATGAAGACAAGCAATGAGTTAACCCTTTCTACATCCCTCTTTCACTCTCCCCTTTTGCCCCTCCTCCCTTTCTCTCTAACTCTTGTAAGTTATCAGTAATGGTAACATTAACATGATAACGGGATAACCTTTACAACATAATCGTTATAGCATAAACGTTAATTGACTAAAGCGCACTTGAAGTCAGTTCAAGAATCGATTAAAACAATTTGAATAATTTAGATATTATAAATTCAGTTTTAGAGTTTATCGATATTTGTTAAGGTTTTGGGTTTAATTTTGTTGTCTTTTGTCTATTTTCTTCTTTGAATATAAACTATAGTGACATGGTAATAACAGATACAATGTGCGGTCGATTTTTTTTAAGAGCTTCACGCTGTATCCTTCCTATAGCAGGATAGGCACTGGGAACTTATAGTTAATACATGTATAACACTACGTTTCTAACTTCCCAATTTTAGAGAAAATGCGGGTTTGGTTGCGCAACTTAACGCAGCGCGAAATGAAAAATAATTGATTCACATGAGTAGGAATCGAACCCATAGCCGTCAAGTTTCCAGTTAATGGATACCTTTTAAAGAAAAAGAGAACTGACGTCTGACTGTCAGCCTTCGATCTGTCTGTCAAAATTTCAAAATAGCTCGAGACTTCCAATTTTTGTACGGAACCCTCAGTGGGCGAGCCCGCCTCGCGCTTATCCCGTTTTTTTTTTCCAGTTTATTCCTGACACTAGCTCTTAAGACACTCCGTTATAAGTCCCTATATTCGAACTCACAACCGTCACGTTTACAGTCATACTCTTGTGCCACTGCGTCACGACGGCATCGTATTTTTTTAATATTCGTAATAATATTTAATTTAGGTATGTACATAATATTTAATATTAAATAATATTTAAGACTAAATGTAATAAAATTCTCTTTGTAGCCTAGTTTGTAAATATAATTATAATAAACTAGAGGGCTTCGCCGCCTGCTCGCTTCGCTTACAAATCCTTGACTTTCGTCGCGTCGTGCGTGGTAGCACTCGCGAATGTCTGCGGGCGGCGGGCGATAGTAGCTTTTATCTACATTGATATAATGAAGCGGGTTAATTTGACATCTAAAATATACGATATAATGATGTTCAGGTGTTAAAGTAGGTTTAAAGTAAGTGTACTCTCAAAAGAGACGGAAAATTTTGGGCACAAATGTAAAAGGTGGATCTCAACCTTTTACATTTGGGCCAATATGATCTAAAAAAAATTACATTTTTTTTTAAATTTTAGAATAAAAAATCTGCTCAATAGACAATTTAAAAACGGATAAAAATGAAAAAAAATTGTTTTCGATCCTTAATCCATATAAATAATCCATTACAGTACCTACTACAAAAATAAAATATTTGTTTATTTTAATGAAATCCAAGGATTTGAACGCACTTATTAGTAGGGGAGAGGGGGGTAGCTTTGAACAGGGGCACCTTTGAAAATATGTGTTAACAGAGGTATTTTAAAAAGAAATTTTGTTAGATTTTTTTTGAGTAGTGGCAGCACTAACCTGCACACGTGTCACTTGTCACCGCTGATATATGAGAGCCCGTGGTTGAGTTACGAGGAGTGTTTGATTTTGAGTAAAATTTTATACATTTTTAAATAAACGCGTAAGGATCGCAGGGATCCAATTCATGGTATATGGTTTTATTTTTTCCTCTTTTAGTTAGAATTTTTCATATATCATGCAATAGACTAGAAATTAATACAATTTTTAAACTTTTACTTGAAAAAAAAACGTTTTTCATTTTTCAAATACCACTGAGGCAGCTTTGAACAAAATAAGGGGGGCAGTTTTGAATATTATTAAATATAACAAAATACCGCGAAAGAAAAACAAAACTAAACTGAACTTTCCTTTACAAGAAACTGACTCAAAAATGCATTTGGAATTAGAAGAGGAAGTGACAATTTACTGTGAAGAGAATGAAGATACTGATACCTGTGCGTATGAAGACTACGTAATGGAATTAGACTACCACTTAATAAATATTGGAGACTCCATTTTAGCGAATGTTTCATCATCTACGAATAGTAAAAAAGTAGCTTGTACAATTTTTTTCTTTACGTCACTATACTATATCCATGTTCCTTTAAATTTAATTTCTCTAAGTTCA
>JAATLQ010035492.1:0-29517 GCA_013421005.1 Heliconius erato x Heliconius himera
TTGGTGAAATTTTCAAGTAAATCGGTTCAGTAGTTTCAGAGAAAAATGCGGACAACAATATGTCGACAGACAGACAGACAGACAGACAGACAGACAGACAGACAGACAGACAAGAAATTCAAAAAAAATCTTTTTGCTTTCTATTAGTCTTTTTAAGTATCCCTCTATCCATTTCAGTCAAAATTACTAAATGTACAGACAAAATATTTTTACTGTCTTATTATATATAGAGAAGAGATTTCACAATCTCGCTGTGTTTTTTTGCATAAATTTCAATACATTTATTTACAAAACATAATTATGAACTGGTTACTATTTTTTTATTTTCTCGTTCTATAATATTATTATAAAAAATCTGCAAATTTAAATAACCTTCACGTGTATGTCGCGTGTTTTATTTATTTACGTTTCTTTCCACTTGCCAGCGAACGTATGCTCTGGAATATATTTTTTTTCTTTTTTTTTTAGCTTCACACTGTATTCCACAAGATAAGCAGAGGGAGACTAGAGCTAAGATATACTACTCAACACTTTCCGCCGATTTCTGAAGACATTGCGTGTTGAGTGGCGGAATTCAACGCCACATCTTACCTCGGTAGCAGAGCGAAGAAATGAAAATATTAAATATTTAATTTGCTCGACAGATTGGAATCGAACCCACAACCCCTGCGCCACGAATGGCCTATAACACCTTTTTTCTCTGATTATGATTATTTCTTCATAAGGTTAACTAAAAGAGGCCGTCGGCGTGGCGGAGTGGGACGGCGTCTGTATTGTTTTTAAGCTTTACGCTAAATCCTAGTTAGTCAAGACACTTCCGTTCCCCGCCTAATTCTCAAGGCATTGTTTGTCGACTGGCGGATCTGAACGCCGCGTTTTCCCTCGTTACCACAGCGGACATGCATATTTCCTTTTCCCGCTGTAAAAATCAAAGCGATCTCTGCCATTACTTAAAAATTGGTAAATGGGTACGGACTAAATCTAATCAGACCCATTTTCGTCTACTATATATATATATATATATATATATATATATATATATATATATATATATATATATATATATATGCAGGACATATTCACGTGAGATACTACGTTATCCAAATTCGAGATATTGCGTATAGAAGGACGGAATTCAACGCCGCACTCAGTCTACCAAAAATGAAAATTATTTATTCCTCCGAATGGGGATCAAACCAGCAACCAGTATTTGCTTTAGTTGTCCCACTCCGCTACGATAGCTTTCTAGTCGCTTAAACATAAAAATACTATAAAATACCTACTCTCTCGAGAAAGTTATTTTAGCATAGCAGTGTAAACAGAGGGAACCCAATATTAAGACACTCCGTTTCCCACTTTCCACCGAATTCTGGAGGCATTTCGTGCTGAGTGGCGGAACTCAACGCCGCGCTTTGCCTCGACACCAGAGCGAAAAATGGGAAATGTATCGAACCAGTCGCGTTTACATTCACACATTGTGCCACTTTCATTTGTGCTAACACAAAAAAAATTAAAAAAAAAAACTTAAGTTGAATTCGAATTTAATATCATCACGTGGTATGAACTTAAGCCTTGTTGTAAATATATAATTACATTGTGACTCATTGTATCTCGTAAAAGATGAAAAATCATATTAAATGTAAGAAATCCATTAAAAATACGTAAGTATACGTAGTATACAGTTGAGAAGTAAATAAATACGGGTTAAAATAGTGTTTAGGAGTAAAATAAGGATTCTTTTTAAATAATAATATCATAATAAGTACTCTTCCAAAGCGCGGCGTTGAGTTCCGATTTCCGTCAACACACTAAGTTAAGCTCAAACATTTGGCAGAAAGTGGAAAATACATTGTCTTAACACAAGATTCCCCCTACGTAACCAGCTATATACGGGATACAGCGTGAAACTAAAAAATAAAATAAAGAAAAAGACTTTCATACAACAACAAAACTATAAAATAAAATAATAATATAAAAAAATATATAAAGAAAATAATACATACCAGTCAAATCCAACGCTTCTTCGTAGCTATAGTACTTCACGTTCGCGTCGATACGGCTCATCTCTACGTCGTGTTTTGTTTTATCAACCATTTTACTCCACACTCACTCTTGGAAAATGACTTCTATACTACACTATACTATATTATACTATAAATATCATAATTTATAAAAGAAAAACTTGAATTTTACAACCAATTTCATATTATAAAAAGTCTTTTAGTAGATTTTTTTTGTTGGAAATGTGATTTTTGATCTAAAACACGATACGTTTAAGGTAGATTCTGAGTGAAACTGACGAAATTATTGATGAGAAGGCCGCCTTATCTTACAAAAGACGAGTTTTTCGCTCACTAGGTTTTCATTTTACTTCAATAGTTCGCGTATATATTGTATTATCTTAGTCTTAATTGAATAACTTGCTTATGTTATATACGTAGTTATTGTATAATTGAAATGGTAATTAGTTGTTTCTTTATTATAATAATATAATGGTTGTATAGTGGGTTTATTTTTAGCTTATGTATTAATTTTTGTTTGTGTAGTGATACTTAGTGATACGAAATTTAGTGACAAATCACTCATCTTTTTATTGTACTTATTACTCATTATGTTAAAACGTTGACAAAGGAAATCTAATATTAACTTGCTGCGTTGTCCATTTTCCACTTTAATACAAGACATTGCGTGTTGAAAGGCGGACCTAAACACCACGCATTGCTCTGTTACCAGAGCGGGACAAGTTAAAATAATTAATTAATATTTTTTGTTTTTGAATGCCCACGAGTAGGAATAGAATCCATTTGAAATTATTATAATATAATACTGACATAATATGTTGTTAAGTGTTCAGAGAGTCTCCATGCCAATTGAACTAAAGAAAGAAAGAAGAAGAAAGAAAAAAACTAAAATATATGGACGACATTTCTTGCTGAAAAACCAAGAGACAGGTAATTCATTTGTAAGACTTTCAGGTAATTGTGCTGAAACTTATTACTGTAATTAAATATCGCACTTATTTTTAACCGACTTATGTAAAAGGAGGAGGTTATCAATACGATTGTATTTTTGCAGGTCGAAAATAAATACTAGTCCGATTTTCTCATTAAATTATTAAATATATCGAGATCGTCGCATTGGGACAGCATCTGACTATAAAAGTAAAATTAGCGGATTCGATTCCCACTCGGTGTAATTAATTATCTTCATTTACTCGGTTTGGTAATAAGCCTAAAGCGCGACGCAATGGCAATTTCCGCTACTCAACACGTATCTTCAATTGGGCAGTGCGGGAGGAAAGGAGAGACTTAACCCTATGTTCCCCCTGCTTTCCTACTATACACATGTATACGAATTACAAAGTAAAACTGAAATTATTAAATGTCAAGAAATATATGGTTATATAAATGTTTTTTGTATTGGACAGTTCCTATAGACATAAAAATAAAATTCAAAGAAACGCCTGTTTTGATTTGTAGCTTATCTAAATATAGTGTTTTTGCTAATATATAAGAATAGGCGTTGCTGTAAGATATGTTTTTACGATTTTCCTTTATTTTCCCATGGAAATAACTATTTTCCAATTTTATTAAGGTTTTTATGTAATCAAAAAAACGTTGCCAGCAACTTACAACTAAAAAAGTTATATCATCATATCATCTTTTTAAAATATTTCTTAAGTAACCTGAAGAAGCCATGTCTTTTTTTATTTGACAAAACCTCGTATAAATTCACAAAGTAGTTTTCAAATTACCCAAAGTCATCAGAACTAAGGAAAGAGGTGGGAAACTTTAATTAAAAATATGCAAATAAGATTAATTACCAGTAAGTAGAATAATATATAGCTTAAGGAACATGTTTTTCTACACCAAGCGATACAAATGCTATAGAATATGTTCGGAGCTATAGATTGTACGAGCCCAAACTCGAATGTTTTGCTAGTGACCTCTGTAGAGGCTGGCTCCATCATCACACCAGCTCATAGATACCATAGCACAGTATTGTCACCTAAATATAACTGCCAGGTTTCGTAGAGATACAATTATTAGAAGTGGTTAAAATTCGGATTATTAGATTGTATCACATAGCTGGCCTATTTGCTGGCTAGCACTCATATTTCCAAATTGTATGAAAGGTGGTAGTCACTTCCTTTGACATAAATTAGAAGGTTGAGCTGGGGTATTGCACTGTAAAGAGTCGATATTAAAATCTATGCTTTTGGTCGCAAGTCCTAGGTATATAGGACGAGTATATCAAGTATATCTAGGTATATACTCGAGCACGAGCTTTATAGTATAAGTATTAAGTAATCTAATTGTTTAAAAAAAAAAGGGGAAGATTCTACGTAATTTATATACCGAAGATAATAAATATAATAACGCGTTCGTTGACACAACAGGCGAACGAGCTCAATGAAATGATGGCGTGATATCTTTTGTCGGGTCAATAGCGGTGGTGGGAAAATAATTTTTCCTTCACCTTTTATTACAATATTAAACAATATACAATAAATAGGATAGCAGCAGCAGGCTTGACAGACGAAACCGAGTGTTAAGACACTCCGTTCCCCACTTTCCGCCGAATGCTGGAGACATTGCGTGCTAAGTGTCGGAACACAATGTCGCGTTTTGCGCAAGAATTTGTGGTAACTAAACAAAGCGTGGTACATGCCCACTAACTCAAGAACGACCGGAATCGTGGCAGAGTAACATCCGAAGCCTTTAGATGACATGAGTACCTACAATTCTTCACAAATATACTAATACTATAAAGCTAGAAAGTTGAACGCGATCTAATTTCGAAAACTACTTTTTCGAATTGAAAAATTATGGAATAGTTCGTTAATCGCAAAATAGGCTATAATAGGCTATCACATCGCTTTAATCATTGGTGTAACCCACTGTATAGTAACAGTTGCAGCCAAAATTACCTTAGGCATTTTGGATGTGTATATATCACAATTATTAGTTAATTCCATTGTTCGGAGGGCGAAAACATAGGCAATAACTAATCTTCAATATAATTGCAGATCGTTATTTAGTGTGAAACGGCGATTCTCTTTAGCGCCATTAAACAGCTTAATGAGTCAGTGACAGTACCCTCTATCTGTAATCGTGGGAAAATGTAGACAGAACACAAAGGACAGGGCACAAAGTGTGACTGTAAAATCGACTGATCGTGGGCTCGATCCCCATTCGAGAAAATAAATATTTATTAACATTCATATTTTCATTTCTTCGCTCTGGTGTCGAGGCAAAGCGCGACTGGTGTGTTGAGTTCCGCAACTCAACACGCAATGCCTCGAGAACTCTGCGTAAAGTGGGGAACGGAGTATCTTAACATTAGGTTCCCTCTGCCTACCCTACTATGTCTGGAATATAACGTGAAGCTGAAAAAAAAATAAAAAAACTACTTGAAACAAAACATAAAAGTATTTATTTATTTGTACAAAATGTTTATAGCAAGCTTTATACTGAGTCCCATATAAAGCAGGGTAGACAGAGTTGATTTAGTGTTGAGTTTCTTCGCTCCCGCGGGGTAAATCACGGAACATGATGCCGCGCTTAGTTTTGTTACCAGAGCGAGGAATGACAATAACTAATTAGATTTTTTTTATTGGGAATCGAATCCACAATTTGCTGTGTTTACAACCAGACACTAAGTGCGCCACGACGGCCTCAATATAATAAAGAAAATGTTATCAATTGTAAAAACTAGATATTGGCTATAAATAATTTCTTCTGATGCTACTACTAGTCCTACTTGTCCTGCTAGTATCATAAATGTTAAAGTTTGAGAAGCTGGGTGTTTGTAGTATTTTCACGCAAAAACTACTAAACAACAGAATCCTTATATACCAAATAGAATAGTACATAGGCAACAACCTATGTAAACATTTTGTATAATTTTCCTATAATATAATAATAAGGTGGGTCGGGGTCACTTATATGAAATAAAAGATAGTGAACGGTGCTTATATATATATAGGCTAGTTTATTTATTACACTGACAACACAACAAGTGGTCACTGCGGCCGCTCCGGCCGCGTGCTCTTCGGGAGGATGATGCACAGCAGACCGCTCGCTGGAACGAAATGTAGGTTTTTATTATTTATTCTTGGTTTTATATTCTTTTTTTTTTGTTTATTTTTTTTCTTTTATTTAAATGCTTGGGCATTTATTGTATTTCCTATAAAAAAAAGCTAAAAGTAATTTAAGTTTAAGTAATTTAAGTCTTGTTTCGTTCAAAAAAGTGTATCATATTGAACAAATTGTAGGGAATGATAAAATTATATTTAGTTTTAGCTTCATGCGGTATTTCAAATGTCAGGGTAGGCAGAGTGAGGCTAGTGTAATGCCACTCAGCGTTTGCGCCAAATTCTGGAGCCATTGTGTTTGAATAGGGGAACTCAATGCTGGGTTTTGCCTCGATACCAGAGCGAAGAAATAAAAATAACCTACAACCTGTTCCGTTTGCAGTCATGGCAGGCTTGTGCCGCTGTTGGTCTGTAAAATTGTATATAGTATACAGGGTGAATTGAAAGTTTGACCCAAAAGCCACGTGTTCTAAAGCTATAATACTGAAGACTTACTGATGAGCAGCGCGCCGAACATGTAGATGGGCACGACGCAGTGCTGGTCGACGAGCGCGCCGAAGGCCACGTTGCCCACGATGGCGCCCACGCGCCCGCACATCACCGTCACCGCCATCGCCGTCGCGCTAAGCACAACCACAACATGTATTTTTAACATTTTTTAAAATCCGACCAGGTCAGTTCGGTCGGTTTCCAGGAGTCGCGGGTTCGAGTCCCGCTACGTTCAAAATTTTTATACCTTTTTCAAATAAGACTATTCATGTATCCTGCATTTAGCGAGGTAGACTAAGTGAGCCTAGTATTAAGCACTTCCTAAGCCGCTACGAGACATCGCGTGTTGAGTGACGGAATTTCAAACCACGACTTGACTTGTCATCAAAACAAAGAAATAAAAATAAAACTTTAAAACTGATAAAAATATAGAACACAATCTAAAAATTTGTGTAAAATCTAAAAATACAAAACTATGTAGCCCGTCGTGGTGGTTCAACTCTCATTTTCCTACTACCTCTTATCTCTATTTACGTTGCTATACAAAGAACAAATATTTATATTCATCACAAAACTATCTGTCCCAATTGGAAATCAAACCGCCGATCTAATTCTTAAAATTAAAGAGTAAAACGACTAATACTTACGCAACCTTAGTAGGGAATATTTCACATATAACACAGAAAAGTACCGCCTCGGTACAGCTCACTATCGCCTCGAACACGCACGACAGGAGCAGGTTCTCTAACGACGAACGTACGAGGTTCAATCCCAACGCGGCGAGACCGGAACTTATTAACATTATCACTGGAACAAACACATATTTTATTTAACATAATATTTTACAAACCGTTCATCAACACTAAAAACCCAATAAAAATTAAATATAAATTGATTTTAAATATTCTAGAAAAGCACCCTACATTGATCCACAGCCCTTTCTATCTTTCAGTCCCATAAAAAAACAGGGAAAAAGCTCAAACAAACAAAAAAGGGACAAACAAATATTTTATCATTGTTTGTTATGTTTTAGTAAGGTGTAAATCATTATTTACAATTGGAAAACACCGGATTTTTTCAAATCACATGACAGACACTTCAATTTTATGTATATGTATAGGTATTGGTGTGATTTGATAATTGAGTTTGGAAAACAGAATTAGTGGCATTGTTTCAATTCAAAAATGCTACAATAACATGAATTTTGGATGAAAATGAACAAAAAAATATCTTCAATACATACCTTATGTAACATATTTTCAAAATTCTCATTTTTTTATTTTGATATTTTGACAGTACAATTTATAAACCTTGAACAGAAATAACTGTGACTCACCAAGCATAAGCTTCTTGCCCACCATGTTGATGGTGAGCCCCACCCACAGCGCGGTGGGCACGCAGCTCAGCGCCACCACCAGCGTGTGGATGTACACCTTGTCGTCGATGCCTTGTTGGCATTCTATGCCCTGGATAATGTATTGGAAAAGGCAAGTTTAAAATAAAATTAATCAATTTCAATTTTATTTATCACTAGGTGCACCCGCCCGGTTTCTTAATCTTTTGGTAATTTATTGGTGTTGAAAAAAAAATATTTCGTTACTTAGATTTTATAGATTGATAGGGATTGTTTTGAATAAACACTATTTGTTAAGTGAAATTTGCCAGAATGAAATAGTGAAAGCTGAATAAACGATGAATAAATACTTACAGAAAATTCGCTCCTGGTAACATTAGCGGACACCTCGCACACGCCGGCCGACACCCCCGGGAACAGCGACGAGAACTGGCTGAACCGCTCGAACAGGTCCGGGAACCACATCATCAGAGTGTAGTAGCTGAAGGGGGGAGAGACTTTACATATTTTGCAAATAAAAAAAAGTGATCGCTGTCAGTACATAGTATGTAGAGATATAAGAAAAACTACCATTGAAGGAATTTTCAGCCCAAAACAATATTTTTTTGTATGTTTGTCGATTGTCTGTTTGTCGGTACTTTTGTGCACGCTGATCTCAGAAATGGATTAACACATTTAAATGTACTTTTCATTATTGTACTTTTGCAAACATCCGTCGTGTTAATATTTGTTTTATTTCAATCAATTTATAAATAAACATGTTATATCAATATAAAATATTTTGTTCATAAAAATTGCCACAATATAATTGTTTTATTGAATTGGCCAAAACTAATACTTAAACAAAGCGTAATGATCGTCGGTCTATGGTCTATGGGTAGAGGACCTATTCATTTCACCCCCATGTATGTTCAGTTCAGATTTTCAGTGGTTCAACGGATATTTGGGTATTTGTGATTTTTTGAATAGGATCGGATCAAATCGGATTCTTGGAGGTAAATACAGCCCGACTGTTGGATTTTCGTTTGTGATTTTTTTCTTAATGTAGCTCAATAGTAGGCTTTTTGTATCATATAATAGTTTAAAACTATTGGCTTATATATAAATTTTAGAAATTTCCATTCTCAAAACAATAACCGTTTTAGTTTTTTTTTTAATATTAAATGTTACCAGGTTTCCCCGGCAATGTCCGGGATAGCTGAAGCGTGAAGATGATTTTATGTAGCGAAACAGAATGTTATGTATCAATACATATTACGATTATCTAAACTAAACTTTGAAATATAAAATAAAAGCAAAACATGGATAAAAACAAAACTAACCTGAACATCAGTCCAAAATCAACAAAACAACACAGAACTAGTAGCCCGATGTAGGGCGGCGTGACCAGCATCTTCTTGCGCTGCCAGAAGGAGTTCCATCGCTGCCGCCACGTCAGCGGCGTCTTCGTCTCGTTGCCGTTCGTGTCCGCCGTCACCACCTCCTCCGACTCCGCGTACGCGCTTATCATGGATTCTACCTGTACATCATTTACAATATTTGATATTATGAAGCAAGGATATAGTACGTCTGTAAACACTGTTGTTGGAATTAAGAGTTCATCCGCAATTCAATTTCACGTTCAACACACAATATTTCAAAATTTGTAAGCGGAAAATAAGGAATGAAGTGTCTTTATATTAAATGATCTGTGTCTACTATGCTATATTCGCGACTAGCGGCCCACTCGACTATAACCTTCCCGACTCGTAAGTTTCAATCCATGTCCCGTAAAAAAACACGAAAATAACACCTTGCAGTATTAATCTTTTTGTCAAAAAATATCTTATTGTGATTTATTTATAAGAGATAGATATAGGGTGTCGTGAACATTTTTCTTGGAACAATCGAACAACAAATACAACATAAATTACCACTTACTCTTGGCAGTGTTTTCGGGTCGTATGACATGGGTATGTTCAAAAAGCGCCACCTCGGTTCCGGCAACACACCTGTAGCTTGTCTGATCGATCGCTCATTATCAGATGACCCGTACGTTCGTTTCCCTTTCTCCTTTCTCGTTGTAGATTCCATAAATAATAATAAAATGATACCTAAAAAAACTCACCGGAAAATCCTTCTCCTCCAGCCGCGTATTAACAACGAATATCCTCTGCAGCACAGTCAGGGCCTGGTCCGCCTTGTTGGCGTACAGCAAGTAGCGCGGGCTCTCGGGGAAGGGCAGCAGCAACAGCACCACGAGCAAGCTGGGCACGCCGCACGCCGCCACGAACACGCGCCACGACGTGTACTGGAAGTCCGCACCCACTGCTGTTAGATTGAACCTGGGGTCTTGGATGATGAGCCACGCGATACCTGAAAATTATGAGGAGATAGCAACTCTGTAGGGAGTTTTATTAAAGATTCTGCTTCCCTTAGAAGTATTATTTGGCGAGAGAGTCAAGCTAATGCACCGGCCACCGTACTACAATATCAAATTATTAAGCTACCTTGTTTTACTTAGCACCGACTTCAAAGTTATAAAATACCTCTTTAATTAAATTTGTTTCACTAAATCAAAATACGTTTTACTAAGTGTTAAATAAAATATTCGTGGCGCAGGTGTACAAAGTGTGACTATAAACGTGACTAGTTGTAAGTTTGAATCCCACTCGAAAAAAATGAAATATCAACACGCAATGCCTCCAAAATTCGATGGAATGTGGGGAACGGAATGTCTTAACACTAGGTTCCTTCTGCCTACCCTGCTGTGTGGGGGATAGAGTTCGGTCGGTTCGGGTTGAGTAATTTTTGTTAAATATTTATTTATTGTTCCATTTGAATATTACCTGGTAACAATATGGTTCCGAACGTCCAAAACACCTCCAGCCTGCACAGCATCACGTCTCGATGCCTCAACGAGAGAAAATCTCCAAAATATGGAAAGACGAGACCAGTCGCCCCAATAATTCCGAAACCAGAGAAGAATCTGAAATTTAAAAGTTTAATTATTGAAATTTATTTGTATTCAGATAAATTTAAAAGACGCCGAATATTTTAAGCTAGTTACATAAAAAAAGCATGCAACATAATGTTATTGTTAACTACGCAAAAGCTTTTACTTTGCATCGTTGTCCGCTTGGTCACGTGACTAAGAGATATATCACACATGTCACATGACACATGACACCCTCTGTCTATCTGTGCAAAGTAACACTAATCGGAAAAACTATCCAAAACAAAAGTATTTTTTCAATTCGAAGCAGTAGTTTCTGAAATTAAGCGTGTTCGAGCAAACTCTGCAAACTAAACTATATATTTTCCCAGGTACACTAACCTGCAAGCCAGGAAAGCAGGGAACGACTGCACCAGACTGGACAGGAAAGCGGCGAGGGCGTCCAGCAGCAGCGCGCCGATGATGGCCTTCCTCCGCCCGCGCGCGTCCGCCAGGTTGCCCCAGAAGTACGAACCCACGCACATGCCTGAAATATAGATGAGTGTAAAAAGTGATTATTTTCTGTACCACGTTCTATCCCGCATGTAGCAGGATAGATAGACAGAACCTAGAGTTATTACACTCCCTTCCCACTTAATAGTAATTTATAATATTATAACACTTTATTCTAGGTGTCCCTGGCTACCCCGCTAAGAACACAGTGTGAAGCTGAAAAAAGAATACTTTATTCTTAGTTTTTTCAAATAAGTTTGGTAACAATTCATAGTTGCCTCTACAATACTAAAACACAAAACTGCTACTACATACATAATACATACTACTACATACATATTTGTAGTTAGTTATATTATATAATAAATATAAATTACCAGGATAGTGAGTACTGGCGAAATATTGCATTCAAAGAGGACAATAAAAAATAAGCATAAAAATGAGGGAAAATTATTTTAAGAATTTGATATTGTCTTTTTTGAAGCTTCACGCTATATCCCGCATATGCAGTTTAGGCAGAGGTATCTTAGTGTTAAGACACTCCGTCCTTACTCTCCACCTATATTTTTAAACCAAGCATTACGTATTGAGTGGCGAATTCAAAGCTAATGAAATAATTCAATCCCTCTAGTAGGAATCGCACCCACAAACATCGCGTTAACAGTCGAACTCTATGCCGACAATTTTATACTAACCATTATTACCTCTTAAACCAAAACAAAACTTAAATTTTACCAAGGTAATACACTATTACCCCGCCTATCCTGCTATATAAGGGATACAGCGTGAATCTAAATAAAAAAAAACATAAAATTACCTATAAGTGGAGTAGCGGTAAGCCTCCCCTTGTCGCTAGATGACAAATTGAAGTCGCACTCTGCGGCCGGCAACACGAAGCTGAGTGTGGTGGTGCTGAGCGCGCACACCGCGTACACCCCGCCGCACGACATGAGGAGGAGCCATTGGAAACACCCATAACCTGAAAAAAAAATTATAAATAATCTATTACTATTGATCTATTGTAGTGTATTGTAGTTTATCGTAGCGCAATGTATATGACTCTAAACGCGACGGTCGGGGGTTAGAATCCCACTCGGGGGAATGAATACTCTACTAGTGGACTTAGAACTTTTATATAGTTTTATATTAATAAACATAAATAACATTATTTTAAAAGTAATTTTTATTGGTAAAAGAAATCAATATACATTGAGAGAGCAACAGGTCTATTGATTCGTTAGCGCAAGTGATCTTAATGACCAATGATACTCTATAAATAAGTATACATAATACTAAAGAAGAACACGACGTCCGTCTGTCGATGTACACATTATTTTTGTATTGTTATTGATATAATACATTTCTTATTTATATATTTTTTATATGTATATATTTTAATTTTCTGCGGTGAGGCCGTCGCAGTTGTAACTAACATGTCTTAGTTAGGAAGGACGTGTCTTAAAAACCCGCACTTTTTAAGTCACATAGCAAAATAGGAAGAGGGAACGTAGGTATTATTAAGGTACTCCGTTCCCCACTTAGGCAATGAGTGTCCTCGATAGGGATGAAATAAAAATAAATATAATAATTTCGTAAGTGGAAATCAAAGTCACAACCGTCACGTTTACAGTCAGACGGTGTGCCGTTGCGACACCAAGACCTCAAATATATGCATCTTTAATGAAAATTGACATTACTTTCCCTTATAGTGTTTAAATTTTCTTTACTCATTAAATAAAATTAAAATAATTTTTATGCTTTAAAAACTAAAATAAGAAATAATTTCCTAGTAACACATATCAAGAAGTTAACAGTTGGATAAGTCTACGTGTACGTTAATTATAATAACTTCCAGACGAGTGCCCGAGTGACTTGTCCGACCAGCTCAACTTGTATGGAGGTCACCCCCAACCCCTGTTTAACGGGAAAACAAAATTTACATAACATGTTTATATAAAATGACGTCACGTTGATAGATAAGTGACTAAATATATATTTTTTCGCTGTATCCCCCGCTTATAATATGGCAAAGGAAATCGATTTTTAAGACACTTTATTTCCCACGCACCCACCCAATTTTCTAGACATTTATAAACGGAAACGGTGGCGGAATTCAACACCGCGTTTTATTTTATTGCCAGAGCCAGGAAATGAAAATACTAGGTTTCCCTCGTGGAAATTGGATCTACACCGTCATATTTACAGGCAGACGCTGTCTCCTCTGCGACGCCACGACGGCCTCCTAAATCTTCTCGAGGTCAAAAGGTCTTAATAACCTAAATTCAAAATCTAAGTTAGATCAAGAGGTAAAGTTCGGTAGATTTGATAGTGATTATAAGATAATCGTTACGATTTATGTAAAAAAATTATAATTTAAAGCATAAAAATTAAAGATATTGAAGATTTTTCAGATATGTTAATATTTAACGGGAATGAATGTGTCTTAATGGGAACGGTGTGTCTCAACACTAAATTCTCTACCCTGCTATGTGCAGGGACAGCGTGAAGCTAAAGAAAGAAGAACAAAGTAAAAAAAACCGACTTAGTAATTTTCTTTTGCGTCATTTTATACCCCGCACACAACAGGATAGGCAGAGAGAACCTAGTCATAAGACTCGGTACCCAATTTTCCGTCAAATTCTGGAGTCAACGTTGAATGGCGGAACTTAACACCGCTCTTTGCTTTTGACACCTGAACGAACAAATGAAAATAATTAATATTACATTTGCTCGCGTGAGAATCGACACCGACAACGCGTCACGTCTGTGTATTTCTATTAGGTACATGTTATAAAAATCTATTAACTTTTTTATGCATACAATACTTACATACTATTTAATTTTAATTTAATATTATTATCCATACTGTAGTCTTAAGAATGTACTACTGGGTACTTCTACAAAAATTGGGCGACTGTTATCTTCATTTTGTTTACACATTTTTTTAAACAAAGTAGATTTTTTTTTTATATGGGCAGGGAGGTGATATAACACTAAAACTATTTTAATTCAGACCAGTAACTTGTTTAAGATTTCGAAATATATTGAAAATTTTAGTGCCAGAAAACTGACGAGGCTAACACAGTACTGATTAAAAAGACACAATTCTTAGGAAGTTTTAGATTACAAATATCTTAATATCTGATAATGACACCTAACACCGAAGATATAAAAGGTTCAAATGACATTTATGACAATATTTAGTTATTAAGAAATATGGAACGAAACACATTTTGTTCATAACCACAATTAGCAAAATAGCAATCTACTTCACTTTTAACGAAAAATCTTTTAAACAACTCAGTCTTTAATATTATATTGAGATGGAACGAAATAATCACTTTTTAAAAATTTTAACAGGTACATTAAATTCGCAAAATATCCTGTTTCCTTTCATAACAAAGCTTGGAACTGGGAGCTTTTTTAGTATATGCTCTACTGGCACATCTAACAGTGTTCATCCAGTTTAAAGAAAGTACTGTCAGTATTGTAGACTTTAAGGAATGTGATTCTCTCTCTCAGATGAGAACATCTCTCCCCCTTGCTCGTTGACTAATGAGCAGAACTATGTATAACGGTATTCATGTTGCTTCTCGTTTTCTCAAAGCTTTTTACAAATAGAATTTCCATTACTTCACCAAAAAGAATTTTCTTGACTTGTTCTGTCTCGTCGGGTGCATGAAGGTGCTGAAGATGCAGTGGGCGAACTATGTTCCCGAATGTGGCAAAACGACATGAATAGTGGAACAGTTTGATTTGGACAGCGACACGGTAATCACAAGTACGATAGAACAGCCAATGAACCTTGACCTTGACCTTTGATGCCTTAATGGAATCTGGTGAAAAACAAAATCCACACTGTAATGCTGTAACGGAGCTAGAAGGGATTCAGAAAATTACAATCGCCTGATAGTAGACGAGACCCTAATAAATCATTTTGGAGATTCTTTTAACGAGAAATGCTAACCAGTTACCTTATATAGACCGAGAGAACTTCTTTGAAATATTCGAACGCCGACTCCCACAGGTTTGTCATACACTACTCAGAACTTTCTATGCAATGAAAGAACTCCCACCGCCTATTCCGTACACAAAATATACCCCGGAATATACTCTTAACGGTCCTTACCATAAGGTAAAAGGTAGTACATTCCCTTTATAATAAAAACTAAAGATTCTAGGTAAGCCAAACAAATAAATAAATAAATAAATGATACGAGTGAGTCAGACTTCTACTCAAGACAAAATCTAGGTATAGAAAAGGAACGAACAAAAACTACAAGTACACAGTATTAGTAATATTATCCCGGTAATACCAGGTTTAGGGGGTTGCGGTAACGCGATTCAGTTGATCCAATTAATTCGGCGCCTCACGGTCGTCAACTAACATTGATTTAGCCTTTGGCTATCGGTTGACATGTGGCCCTGAGAGATAGGTTTATATTTTGAACTAGTTCTTATTTCTATGTTATTTTTACTAAAAAAGTGTTTTTTTTTCTTGCATAGGAGGGATCCTAGTGTTAAGATACTCTGTTCTCCACACACCACACCATCGAAATCGATTGTGGGCTCGCTTCCTTCCCCGTAGTAAAGAATTTTTTATATCCACGCTGTAGTAGCAACAAAATTGGACGGAAAGTGTTGAACGGAGAATCTGAACACTAGTTTTTGTTTATTTTTGGGTTCCGTACCTTTTAAGGAAAAAAGGAACCCCTATAAGATCACTATGTCCAGCTGTCTATCTGCCTATCAAGAGTCTTTATCTCAGGAACACTTGGAGATAACGAGTTGAAATTCAAACCATATACTCACGTCTACAGTCCCAAGATTTCCTGACAAAATCGTATTTCTACATTTTTTTTTTAAAAAATGGCCGTTTTTGCGATATGCAAAAAACGCGTATTATCAAAAACGTGAATTATGAAATTTGGCAGGTAGCATCTACAGGTACTACTACTTCAGGAAAAAAATTGAAGACTATGTATTTGGTTAAATAAAAAAAATAGTACCCTTAAAAATTGGGCAAAATTTAGTATTAAAGCCGCTAGTTGAAGTGAGAAGTGAGTCAGGTGAAATATTCCAATTCCAGCACCGCAAAATTAAGATTATTCACTTTTATAAGTTGTACTTCCTGTTGGCATACAATGCAGAAAGTAGACCAGAACCCTCAGTATGCGAGTTCAACTTGCATGTGACTGGTTTTTTTTCTCCTATCCTGGTATATGCGGGATAGAGCGTGAAGCTTCACGCTCTAAACAAAAGATGAAAGAACAATCGTATAATCAAACAATACTCCCCAAGAGCAACACGTGTTACACTCACACGTTATTTTTGTTACTTGTTCTATTTTTACTGCGCGTGCTCTGCGTCAGCTGTCACTGTGTTTACAAACTGATCTTTGATACCTATTGTTTTTGAATGTAATTGGTGTAATAAAAAAATCATTAGTACTTTTTTTTATTTCATTTCAGTGCTGTATCCCGCACGTAGCAGAGTAGGCAGACGGAACCTAGTGCTAAGGCACTTCGTTCCCGTTAAGACATAACGTCTGCTCCACTCACACTGTCCGTCCACTGTCTGCTGAATTTTGAAGGCATTACGTGTTGAGTGGCGGAATTCAATCCTGAGCTTTGCCTCGTTGCGAGTGCAAGCAAATAAATAAAATATGAAATATTTCATTTCCTCGAGTAGGAATCGAACCCACAACCTATCGCCCTTTCAGTCGCACACTTACGCGCTACGATGACTTCAATAATTTTGTTTAATTATTTTATATGTCTCATACTTAACAATAAAATATGTCGAAAATTGGGCGTAGAGTGGAGAACGGAGTCCCTTAACTTTAAATTCTATCCATCAACCCTGCTATTTGCGGGAAATGAGTGAAAATGAAAAAAAAGAAAAGAAACGCAAAAACAACAATCATTTCGCAAGCAATCAAACTCACTATTCTATTTACAAACAGACACTGTGACCTCATAATTTCACAATATTAAACGACAAATAATATATATCGTACCTCAATTTCGCTCACACGACGTGCACTTTTTGAATCCCAGCCAAATCACATATTAGTCGTCAGAGGCGGCCTAGCAAGAACAACGCACGGACGGACAAGGCTGTATGTACATAATTATATATATATATACAGATTTACGGCGACAACGTATGTAATACTTGTTTTGGTTGACCTAGTTCATATAAATATTTTGGGAAAATTTGCTAGTTTATGTTATGTTCGGCGCACGTCGGAGATTATCAGACTATTATAGTTCATAAATTCAGGTAGAAGGGAGGAATGCTAAGTTCTTCGCGCGCACCCGAAACCTTCTTTCTTGAGTGACGGAACTCAACGCCGCGGTTAGCTTTACCAGAAGGTAGAAAGAATCACATACTCGAGTGGAGACCGAACTTTAAGCAAATTGTTTACAGTGCTATTATCAATTGATAAGAGGTTAATCCATAACAAAATTATTTTACATTAGTCGAGTCAGCATAGATTGTAGAATTTAAACAGTCTTCTCACAATATCTCTAAAATAGACGAAAAGTGTAGAGCAGAGTAGCAGAGGCTGTTCTCTAAATGCCTCAATCGTGGCCTACCTCACATAATGCTATAAATGCGTTATTATCACTCTGAAGAGATAATAATATTTTAGAAAAATGTAACAAATTCAACGTTCTGGGACTCGAACCCACGACTCTCGTTTACAGTTCAATACCACATATAAACCACATATTACAGTTTATTTCTGTACTTCATATAAAATAAATAATCATCAGTCCCAATAGAATATCCATTAACACTTTAATAGCCCTCTCTGGGTACATTAACTGCTAGTTCTGTGACGCACAGGAAAATGCCGTTTTATGTGAAATCGTCTAAATGATCGATAAAAACCTTTGGGTTTAGCTATAAAATTTGATGGCCTAAACATATACCTATAGCATCACTGTTTATCCTGAATATAGCTAAATAACAGTTTTCATCTCTAATCTAGGTTCTATAACGTAGTTACTGATTGATGGAACTTAATGCCGGGGTCTCTTCCCCTAAGAGGGAATCGAACCCACAATTTTTAAATTATTGCACAATTATTAAATATTTATTCGGACAAAGAACGACGTTGAAACTTTAGTTCTTCTTGTAGGTTCTTTTCTTTACCAGACAATAAACGAGAGATAAAAAGACAACACGCTGACTCTTGTATAAACAAATAAGCTATTAAACACGCGTTTAACCCTGTCCTTGAATACGTTTTACGATCTATTCTTTAGCCGGTATGTTTATAAGACATTAACAAAACTTAATTACTTCATAAATTATACTAATTAGTTTTAAAATGCATATATTACCCCAAATGAAAATCAAACCCGCGACCAACACACGCACTGATTTATCTATTGATCCAAATTAGTAAGTACAAAAATTATATACAAACTTAAACAAAATCAGTCTAGAATATTAGTATGTATAAAATTAAAGTTTCTTTAAAAATATATTTTCTACGCGGTGTATTATCGTCTTATCGATGTATTTACTGTGAAAATTGCCCACACGTGGGTGTGGGGTAGGTCAATGCACTCATTTAGATATATTTAAAAGTGACAGACGTTTCTTTGTTTCATAATAAGAGTAAGAGTTTAAAGAGTGACAAATGTATGTATAATTACATTTTGAGTTACAGTACAGTGGCAGTGCTAAAACAGCGCAAGGTCTTATATACTATTCTTGGGGTGAATCATTAAAAAATAAAAATACATATATAAATAAGAATTTACATTTTAATTTATTAATTAGAATACTTTGTTATAAGAGAAATTATATTTATTTGTTATTTATAATTTTAGCGAAATTGAAAAGTATCTGATTGTATATATGGTGTATAGGTTCAATGCCCACGGTGAAATAAAAAAATATTTATACGGCATTGGGTAGCAAAAAAAAAGTATAATTAAGTTGGCGGAGAGTAAATTTATTTTTCATTTTTTTCCATCTTCTACATGCCCACACAAAAAACAGCAAAAATAAATTCAAATTAAGATACCTTTCTTTTGTATATAAAAGTCGTTAACAGCTGTTTTTTTTTTTAAAAAAGCAGCACAACACTAGTCATTACCGATCGCCATAAATTATAAGCGTAATAATTTCATTTTATAATAATATCAAAAGACAAAACAATTTGAAATCTTCTCAAGTAATAAAATTTACCAGAAAAATATTCTTTTCTTATATACTTGTATATATGAGTATTAATGTATGAAGATCTATTTTTGTTTGTAAAATCGGTAAACAGCGGGCGACTGGCCAGTGTCAGTATCATTACAACCATTGTTGTTGATCATAAAAACCGTATGGTTTACGATTCATTATACTTTTAACGCGAAGAAGCTTTTTCCTCTTTCGATCTTTGTATAGATAAATAGTTAACTTTTGTTTGTTAGCTTCACTCTGTATCCCTCATGGCAAGGTAGGCAGAGGGTTTGTAGTGCTAAGACTCTCCGTTCCCCACGCTTTGCCCAATTTTAGAGTAATTGCTTGAAGTTAGAAATCAGTTCATATTTTTATTTATACCATTTTAAAATGTTTGTCTTATACTAAATTTGTTAATAGCACTTTAAAATGTATCAAAATAAGAGAGGTATATCTTACATCACCGGAAACAAAAGGCACACTTTGTAGGATACGATTTTTAAGTATGTAATTAACACAAACAAAATTTACGGAGGCCGTCGTGGCGCAGTGGCACAGCGACTGACTGTAAACGCAATGGTTGTGGGTCCGATAATAAGACAAAGCGCGGCTCTGAATTCTGCCACTGTCTGTGCACTAGATTCCCTCTGTACGTGCTACGGGAAAATACATAAAGTTGCTTTTTAGGGTACCCTTGTAAGATCACGTTGTCTGTTTGTCCGCCTGTCAAGAGCTTTTATCTCAGGAATACTTAGAGATAAAGATTAAGTTGAAATTCAAACCATATACTTATAGCTATGGTCCCATGATTGCATGAAAAAAAAAATTCTACATTTATTTAAAAAAAATATGGCCGTTTATATCGCTAAAAACACATATTTCGACACTATAAAAAAAATAATAGCCTTAAAATTCGGTATTAAAGCCCCTATATAGACATCCAGTTTTTGTATGGAACCCTCAGTGGGCTTGCCCAATTTGCGCTTGCCCGATTATTTTAAATATTTCTCTTCTACATGAATTCTTCTCAATTTTGCAAACTAGAAGGAGAAAAAAAACAAAAAAAAAGCTTAATAAGCATCAATAACAATTAAAGCACAATGTAACGTTTATACTTACAAACTGCCGCACAAAGTAAACATAACCCCAGTGTAGCTAAAATATCGAGCGTTGGTTTTTCCCATGGAAAGTCCCAACTACTTGCCTGTCGCGACACTGCATTGCACACATGCAATTTTGGTGACAGATATGGATCAAGTAGAGGCCAGCCTTATACCTATTAGTGCAGGGGCACAGACGTGGGATTGTAAACGCGATAGGTTGTGGGTTCAATTCAATGAAGTTATTTTTTTTCATTTCCTCGCTCTGATAACGAGGCAAAGCGCAGCGTTGATTTCCGCCACTCAACTATACCTCTAGAATTTGGCGGAAACTGGGGAACGGAACTATCTTATCACTAGGTTCTCAGGTTTCTCATTGCTCCTGATTCAGAATGTAGTAACACATCACCCCACAGGATAAATAGCCGGCGGTATATTATCGATTTATTTAAATCACTTTGTATTATTATATTTTATCTCATCGCTTAGAGTAACATATGTAGTAGACCGAGTAACCTAGTGTCAAGACACTTTGTTCCCATTAAGACTTTTCCAGTTCCTACTACCAGCGGGAGGTAATGAAAGTTATAAATATTTTATCTCCTCGAATGTGAATTGAACCCACAAAATGTGAAGTTTAAAGTCACACAACTGCCCCTGAACCACGACTGGCCTATACGCATAATACTTAAGCATTATACGCATCTTTTTAATTAACCACGAAGTTTTGACTGTGTCTCCGTCTACGTCTTCATGTCTTTCAGTCACTAAGTAATAAAAAAATATAATCATAAATATATTTAGTCACTAACTGGACACTAAAATTAGCCACAACCTCTAACCCAAGTGTCCTTGTGTCACTAATCTCATTGCTCAGTAGATAGTGGAGGGCGGGCGGCCATTAGGCTTTTAGCTAACGAAGGGCAGGGCCGTGACGTCACGAGGTAGGGCCAAGGACAATGCATCTAGAACTGGGCTAAGTAAACTGAAATAAACATAGATAGATAGATTTTTGTGTGAAAAAAAAATTTAAAAAAATACATTAATTCAACTGATGTATTCACTCAACACACAATATCTTGAAAATTGCACAGAAAATGGGGAACGGAGTGTCTAAACACTAGGTCCCCACCTACCTACCATGCAGCGTGAAGCTTAAATATCTGTAAATTACCTATATTACATATAGGTATGACTCTAATTTGAACAATTGTACATACGCCGTGAACTGCGTGAGTATATCTACATAATATTTTAAAATTTTATTGCAATTTGAACTGTTCCTTAATTAAAAAATTGAAACAAAAAAATAATTAAATTAATAACGTAATTAAAACAAAAAATATTTTGTATCATTTTTTAAGTTTCCAAGAAATTTGTGGACTGAAATACAAACAAACATACTTACTTGGAAGTCTAAATAAATCATCATGTTCAAATAATAGCCAATTCGAACAATATCACATACTGTGTGTCAAACTGATAACCTCCTGTTTTATTGAAGTCGGTTAAAAAAAAACAGAAATTCAAAGTGTGTAGGATCTTACGAGAAAGGTAAAGATCAGTAATAGCGGTTAAGAACATTATGTAGAGATCGACACCGCCGTGTGATTATTAATGATGTAATCTGCTGAAATATTTAAATATAAAAGTACTCATGGGAACAGGGTGTTAATACACTCTGTTGGACACTCGACACCCAGATTCCCTCTACCCACCCTGCTATGTGCGGGGTACAGCGCGTAAAAATGTGTCATACTCATATATAAATACCAAAAGGAATACGTAAAGGAATACGATATTTACGTCATTTATCTATTATAATAAAATTAATGAATTTATCTTAGCTTTCTAAATATTTTATATAATACTAAATATGTCATTATAGTAATTTATTCGAATTTATATTTGTACGGAATTTGGCAGACATTACTTGTTAATTGGCGAAGGTGCATATAGAGTGAAATTAGAAAATTTTCAATATAACCATTTCCCCAGGAGAGATATGAATCCACTATCTTTTAGCTAACTGTTTTGACTGTAAACGCGAAGGTTGTCTGTTTGACTCCCACTCAGGACAGAGAATAAGATTCTCTTTGTCTATACCAGGGGGTATAAGAGGGATACAGCGACGATCTAAACAAAAACAACAAACCTTATACTTAATCTTGTATTACAGATACGTGAAATGAAAAATCTATTTAGACTAGACTAGACTAGCTTCACGCTATATCCCTAGCGGGGTAGTCAGAGAGAACGGGGCTACGGTCAGACGCTACGGTCTCTACATACCTCTTTCGCCTCGTCCACTGTCATGAACCTCTTCATACATGCCCTCCGGGGGGTCCTCCAGTATCTTGGATACTGTATTTTCGAAGGTCAACCGAGGTCTCCTACCTCTCTTACCACTCACTGTTCCATCATACCTCTTCATTCCACGGCATTCATCTTTCTTTCATTCTTCTTCTGTAAAAATCTATTAAAAAACAATAAATTAACCGTGTCTACGTTTATGCCCGACAGTTGCGTTTTATTTCATTTCTCCGAGTGGTTCCTCAAAAGAAACAATAAAATGTGGATAAATATGGCGTCAAGTCTTTGATCGCTGACATGTTTTGGCGGGAAAGAGTATTTTTGGGTGACCGCCATCTTGTTGACGTCAATAGGTGCGTTCCACAGAGTAATTATGTTTTGATTAAAGTTGTGTGAAATTGTGACTAAAATTGTTATCGATCACTTATACATAATACGAAAAAAATCTTAGTATTGAAAATAGGGGAAAACAACATTGAATATATAATTTTTTTATATTTTTGTAGTAATAACATAATTGATCATATTTTCACAACAAAAAAGTATAATTGCTTTCTCTACTTTTTATTTATTACTTTAAAATTCCAGCGGATTTTTTTACGTTGATTGACTTATAGATAATTAATTCTATTAACAAATATAATAACTGTTATAACTCTCTTGCGAAAACTTAAAAAAACTACACAGGTTATATTACACTAACAATAGCTTTTATACGTTTTCTTAATAAGTATTCTAATACTCATTTAGAAAACGTATAAAAACTTGAACATAGCGGTATTTATTTTGACCACTAAGTCGTACGCTTTTGTCAAGCCGATTACAACTTATTTATGTTGTTAGCATCTCTGCAGAAGTATCTTTTCTAAGTGTGGAATATCATTTTAAATAATACGTAACTTAAAGACCGGCCCCTCTAATACCTTTCCTGGTATTACCGATTACATATCGTCCAATTTAATTTATAGTTAGTGATAGTGACAGTGTCCTAAAACTGGCAGCAGTAATGGTCAGTCTGACCTAGCGCTTAATGGCCGCCTCGTAAATGTTACTAGTATTAAATTCTTGACATTGAACATAAAGTTATTTTCCACCACACTTGCTTTCAGAGTTTTACGTTTTAATGTAAAATGGTTATTTTGTTGACGTAACTGCCGCATATTGTGGGTGTAGCAACTTAGGTTAACTAATTTATCGTGTCAAATTTGTCTAACTAAATACATCATCTGTGAAAATTCTAACTGTATATCACAGTTCATGAGATGATAAATGGACAAGCAGATACAGGCAGACAGGCAGACAGGCAGACAGGCGGACAGCGGAGTCTTAGTAATAGTAATACCGAAGGATAAAACAGGACCCGTTTCATCCTTCGGCTAGGGACTCCTAAAAACTGATACTCTACAGACATTCCGTCTACCTTCGGTCGTTCTTCATATCATTATTATTATTTTATAGTAAGTAATACCTAAGTGAGTTTTTGTATGACTTAATCTTATACATATTTACTTCAAAGAGCTATGTCACTATTTTTAACCTAAATAAAGACATTTTTAACCTAATAAAGACATTTAGTTTTTCACTTTCCTCCGGTTTTTTACAATATAGCGTGTGGTGGTAGCGTGTGGTAAAACTTAGCGCCGCGCCTCCTCTCACAGAGGGAGAAAATAAAATATATGTAATTCCCCGAGTGGAACTTAAATACACGACCTTGCGCTTACAGTCAGACAAGTCCCACTGCGCCATGACGACTTTACAAATCTATCTATTTAGATCGAATAAATAGTTAAATTTCTAGTTCATAGTTATTTTTCGCATTACACCTACATTTAAACAAAATTAGGTTAATAAATCAGATTAATTATTATTTAATGTATTTAATTTAATTTTTACACCATTCAAAGCAATTAAGGTACAGATAGCATAAGATAGAATATATCATTTTTAATTATTATCTGTCCCAATATTACCTGTAAGGCTGGAGATCATTTGATTTTTTTTTATAATACCACATTAGACGATTTAATGTGACTCACTGTATCGTCAAAGTTATCTCGGGCTAAAATATGTAATATGTAAATACACAATTTTACCATGTACGTTAAAATACATACAAAATCTAGTTACAGACATTTTACCTTCCTGGGAACCTAGTGAAAACAGACGCTGGTCCCTACTTCCTGGACTCTGTTCCGCACTTTCTAGCCAAAATAACAAGTTTTAAAAATATATATAACATAAATATATATAACACATTTTATCACAAAAAGATTTAATTTAACAGTTAACACAAATGCTGGTGTCTAACGACAAACGTAACGGTTGTGAGTTTGATTTCCACTCAGAAAAATGGATTAGTTTCATTTCTTCGCTCCGGCGTTGAGATCCGCCATTCAACACGCAAATGCCTCCAGAATTCGACGGAAAGTGGAAAACGGAGTGTCTTAACACTAGGTTTCCTCTGCCTACCCTGATGTGTACGGGATACAACGTGAAGCTAGTTACAAGACAAAGCGCGGCGTTCAGTCGGGCCGTCAAAATCTCGTTTATTTTTTTATAGTAATTACATTAAAACACTCTTTATCAAACATAGCTAATTAAAACACAATTCTGTTATACATATACTTAATATTTAGTATTTAAAGATCGAGGAAACCAAAAATATAAAAAAAATAACAAACCCCCACCGATCGCGCTTACGATAAAAGACTTCCCAACTATCCACCAGTGGCGTCATCTTGGTGAAACAAAAAAAAAATTAATGATATTTATGTACATACCTACATATATATTTAATTACATATAATATATAAACATTCCTTTACTTTGATTCAGTCTATTGTTTTTCTACGTGACGTTGGTTCGTTTAATTCAGGCCGCCATCAAGGCCGGACACGCCCGCCTTGTTGACGAATTACTATTTATTTACTTACATTGATATATGTACTAGCATTTGCCTACAGTTTTGACTGCTTGGTCAAATGGTAACAAATAAGGGATGTATATGAGAGATCACATATTCGATTCACACACATTCGATCACATTTCGGCAGAAAGTGGGAAACGGAGCGTCTTAACACTAGGTTCCCTCTGCCTACACTGCTGTGTGCGGGATACAGCGTGCTGAAAAAAAAACATATTCGAAATGTCCGAAGTAAATGTGTTCGTAAGTACCTATAGTGGATTACATCGAAACGAGTAATATAATATAATATAGCCTATAGCCTAAAGATGAATTGTCTTCCTTGATAAATGGACTTTCGAACATATTTTTTTTTCACTCGAACCAGTAGTTTCTGAGATATAAAGTAACAATTTTTATAATATTAATATAGAAATATAGATAGGAAAAGGTAGATATAAGATTATGTTATAGTAATCATTAAATTGTGAATAATACTTCGAATTAATTTAAAATAATGTAAAAAATTAGATCTATCATTTAATTAATAATTAGAATATTGCAAAAAAATTGTCTAATATTAAGAAAAAAAATGTGTTACTCCCTAACCCAATAATATGGTACAAATACCAAATAAACATATTGGAATGTCAATTAAGAATACAAAGATCAAAGATGAAAGGTCGACTCACCAGCGTGATGCAGCGCGGTCTCGAAGGGCGCCCGTTGCAGCCGCTCCTTGCTCTCTGCCAACAACGCGAATAGATTAGTACCGTGCCAAAATACCATATATTTACATTAAATTAAATACTGCACCTATAAGACTTAGAGCTTACACTACAGGTTCAAATCTGAATAGTGTAAATGCTTATAATGTTTACGCACAGATATAATTCAGCTTGAATTTAACAATTTTTTGTTTTTATCTTTAGATATCTCTCATATTGTGCGAGAAGTCTGCACATCCCCCAAAAAATTATCATTTATTTGTACATATTATGTATTTCATTGATGGCGACCGTAATAGCGCAGCCATACAGCCTCCGACTGTAATTGCGACTTAAGATTCCTTCCTATTTAAGAGACTAAATTATTTTAATTTCCGTTCAAGTAAACAAAACAAAGCACGGCGCGACGTTGCGTTCCGTCATTCAAGAATCAAGACGCATTGTCTCGCAAATTGGACAGTACTTGGTACGGTACGGTGAGTAACGGAGTGTTTAGACACCTCGTTACCATGCCGCAGGTGTAGTAGTAGACGTCTTATGCCTATCCTGCTATAACAATTATTATTATGTAAACAAGAAATACAAAGGGTATTTAGTAAAACATCATAATTAAAAAAACAAAATGAATATTAAAAAAAATAAGGGTTCACATACTAAAGGGCTCACGGTTATACACAAATCGAATTGTCCGGTTAACACTTTTTAAATAAAAGAACGTGACTGTCCAAAGGGACTGAAGGGACTGTGACTAAAGGGACGACCCGAGCACTCCGTTACGGCGCGATCTTCATTTTCAAAAATAAAAAGAATATAAATAAACAATGGACCTTACCATAATATTACAAATGCCTATAAGCATTTATATAAACTTTAAATACAAATAATAATTCAATCTATCTCATATCACCTAAAGTATAATTAAAAATATGAATCTTACAACACTTACCCAATGTGGGGTCTCTCGTACCTTTATGTAACCAATATACGTTTATATAACCAATTAAATATTTTAAAAGAATAATAAATAGATATTTTTTCAATCTATTTTACTATAAAGCAGTTCTAAATTGAAATGAGCTGTCGCCTATCCGCTCCTTACAATCACGCGACGCCATATCGCATCCTACCCACATTTACTAATATTGTTTAACATAAAATTACCCGCGATAAGATTTTTTTTAAAAAACTATAAAAATGTTATAAAATAAATATATTTTTACACTACAAATGAGTTACCAGAGAGAGTTAGTGCCAAAAATATTTTTAAAAATTATAAAAATTCTTAAATTGATAAAGTTCAGTCATTTTAGCAAATTGTAGTAGTAAAGTCAAGTTCATTAAACTTTACAGCAGGTGTCAGCTGAAATAGCTGGCCTAGAACCAAACCTCGACCCCATTTGCTGTGCGACGGATGTTTATATGAGCAATTAGTCTATTTCATGTAAGACAAAGCACTTTCAGCACATTTAGAACTGTTTATATACAAAAACAATGGGTTATAGGAAATCAGGACTGAAACCTGGGTAATATCTGAATGTCT
Organism: Heliconius erato x Heliconius himera; assembly: GCA_013421005.1. Classification (NCBI taxonomy): domain Eukaryota; kingdom Metazoa; phylum Arthropoda; class Insecta; order Lepidoptera; family Nymphalidae; genus Heliconius; species Heliconius erato x Heliconius himera. Next base: position 28,144 of record JAATLQ010035492.1, read on the forward strand.
GGGTAGGATATTAAAACTTAATACAACTTAAAAGCAAAGCAGAAAACAAAGCAAAGAGTAAAATCTGGTTGTGGGAATGTTAAGACACTCTATTTCCAACATACTCAATTTTCTTGACGTTGCCTATAGGGTGACGGAACTAACCACGTTTTCTTTTTATCCGATCCTCTTTTCAGAAATATTTGTGTAATAATTAAAATGAAAATATTCAGATTATAAATAAATACAAATGCAAGTCCTCTTCGTCCTCTTAAAGAATAAAATAAATTATAAAAATCTTGAAAAGTAATTTAAAGTAATTGGAATGACCCAATTCAATTCTGAAACTGACACAACAAGTGCTATCTGGATGTTAAGAAGTACCATTACTGGTACCGTTATAGACAAGTATCGACCGGATATTGAATCTGAAACCATCCGGTCGTGTCTACTTACTATAATTATATATAGAGCTTGTTGCTTATATTTGATACCAAGGCAATTTCTATACAAATGCAGGAAAAACGATGCATAAATCAACCAACCGGCGTCCCGTTTTTAGCTTGTGTGTCCCTGTGTCCCCAAACATGGCACCGGGACGTACAAATATCCCGTTTCTTGAAATGTAAGTAAATTTTTCATTATACAATAGTTAGAAAAATAAAAAAAATTGCAAATTTAAAACCGATGACCCGTTTTGAGCCGATAAAAGAATGGTCACGTTATGCATAAATGCTCGTCGTCTTTTTTATTTATTTTTTCTCTACGAGATCGTTACTCTGGATATTTGATATTATTCCAGCTTGATGCCTCTACGCTAAAGATTTCTACGGGCAGACGGACAACAAAGTGATCTTAATATGAGTTCCGCTTATAGCTTTTGAAGTACGGAACCCATTTAATTAAATGATGAAAAATTTATCCTATCCAACTAATATAATAAAGGAGACTGAAACTATTCCATACATTGTTGGGCCCAGAATGTAAAGATATGAAAATGGTATGATTTAATAGATTTAGATACATCATTCCCTCCCTGAAAATTATATAAATTTTGGCAATCTGAGAGCTGAGTTATTAGAGATTTGATAAAAGTGAGGTTAAGTTCGCAGACCAATTTCTTGAATATCAACTTCTATAAAATATGTGATTACTAAGTTGTTTAAGCATTAATGTTTATTATTTATAAATAAAACACATTTTAATGAATATTTTATTCTTCTTCTATTATCTACTAGCGGCCCGCCCACGGCTTCGCCCGCTTAAAATACATGATTATTGATTTAAGCAGAATTGATTGACAACTATAATAAAATAAAATAAATAAATAAATCAGCTTCACGCTGTATCCCGCACACAGCAGGGTAGGCAGAGGGAACCTAGTGTTAAGACACT
>JAATLQ010035493.1:16712-29519 GCA_013421005.1 Heliconius erato x Heliconius himera
GCTGAGCACGTTCTTCTTCATTCTCACCGTGACATCCTCGCTAGTACCTGCCATTCTGTGTACCTCTTCATTGCGGATTCGATCAGCTAAGCTGACTCCGCATATCCTACGAAGAGATCGCATCTCCACAGCATTCATCTTTCTTTCATTCTTCTTCTGTAATACCCACGTTTCGCTGCCGTATAACAGAGTCGGTACCAAAACTGCATTGTGTACGGCCAAACACGCAGCTGTGCTGATGTTTCGCCGTCTCATCAATGCAGCTAAGACTCCGTTAACCTTGTTACCGGCAGCAATACGCCTTTCCACATATGTTTGATTACGATTATTAAACGTGTTCTGTTTTAACCAAACCATGTGCATCATTTAACCAACATTAAAATTCATCCAAATATATGATTCTGAGTACGACTATAGGCTATCAAATTCATATTGACAGTAAGTTTTAACGATTTGATCAGTATTTTTACTCATAAAAAGCACAGTGTAGAGTTCCGCCACTCAACAAACAATGCTTTGAAAATTCAGCGGAAAGTGAGGAATGGAGTGTCTTATCACAGGGTTCCCTCTTCCTGCAGATACATCGTGAAGCTACAAAAAAAGTTATCAATTTTCCTTTTTATTACATGAAGATAATAAATAAGAAGAATGATAGCATTACAAAAACACTCCAATTTTAGGATTCAAAGCAAATCTTTGATATAAAACAGATGAAATTTAACGACACTGTTAAACTAAATGTGTAGTGACAAACGAACACCGCTCTGCACTCCGATATCTAAGAGTATTTTATGTCTTGAAACGTTTTTATTACGCAAAAATTCTTATGTTTAGATAAAATATTTATAAAGGTGGAAGGATTGGAAGTCTTCATTGCTAGTCTACGCTCGCCATTCCTTGGTCAATTCGCTAGCTCTATTTATAAGAAAAAAATAAGACAGTCTTAGTTTCATATTGCTATATAAATTATAAAAAATTGAGTGGAACGTTTTTATATAAAACTTTTCCTTTTCTATAATAAATTCTTCTCTTAGTATACACTTACACTCACTAACCTACCTAGACGCCAAATTTCAACTTAGTAAGTCCAGTAGTTTCATGAGTACATTGATCGTCAGTTATTTTGTAACGGATTTTTTTTTTATAAATCTATGCGTATTTATTTTAGCTTCATACTAGGCAAATCTAGTGTTAAGACACTTCGCTCTCATTAAGAAACTTCCGTTTCCCATTTTTCCGCTGAATTCTGGTAGCATTGTGTGTATATCAGAGCGAGAAAATGATAATAATAATAATAATAATATTTTACAATTTTCAATAAGGCCAGTCATGGCGCAGGAGCACAAAGTGTGAGTGTAAATCGACTGGTTGTGAATTCGATCCCCACTCGAGGAGATGGAATATTTACTTAAATTTATATTTCCATTTCTTCCCTCTGGTGTCGAGGCCAAACGCGGCGTTTAGTTCTGCCTCTCAACACGCAATACCTCCAGAATTCGGCAGAAATTGGGAAACGGAGTGTCTTAACACTAGGTTCTCTCTGCCTACCATGCTGTGTGCGTTATACAGCGTGAAGCTGATTTATTTTTATTTCATTCCCTCGAGAGGAAATCAAATCCACACCCCTGCGCCACGACCGGCCTCAACATAAAAATGTATACAAACGTAATCATTCAACTCCAAAAACCTAAATACCAACCAGAGGAAAATTAAAACCGAGAATATATATAAAACTTTTTACGACACACAATACATTTTTAATCTTACAATTAGGTACTTGCCCCGAAACATCGTTGAACGTATTTTATTCTTACACAAAAAGCTCAAATTAAACTTTGAAAGGCTCTGCCAAAGCTTATATACGTTGTAAATGGCTTTATTAAAAAAAATACGGCCTAAACAATTCTAGAAAAGTTCTGGATTATCAAGAATGTTATATGCGTATAAATTTTTATAATAACTAAGGGAAATAAATTTAAATTTGTTTTTTTTTCAGCTTCACGCTGTATCCTGCATGTGACAGGGAAGATAGAGATAAATAAGAGTTTCCTCTAACAAATGTGTTTTTTTTTCCATTTTTAGGGTTCCGTACCTTTTAAGGAAAAAAGGAACCTTTATTCTTATTAACAAAGTGACCTCACTTTGCTGTCCATCTGGCTGTCGGTCTATCAAAATCATTACCTCAGGAACGCTTGGATATCGAGTTGAATTTCAAACCATATATTCAGGTCTACGGTCCCTTGATTACCTGAAAAAATTGTATTTCTACATTTACTTAAAAAAAGATATTGCCGTTTATATCGCAAGCAACGCTCATTTCTATACTATAAAGGAAATCAAAATTAATAGGGTACTTCCGATTGACCTTAAATTTAAAAATTTGGCAGCTAACATCTACGGGTAGTACTAGTTCAGGAATAAAAACTGAAAACTATACATTTCTGGTTAAATCCTAAAAAATAATAGCCGCTAATAGTTCAAGTGAGGTCATTGATGGTAGGGCTCTGGCTGCAGTTTTTGTATTTTTGTACAGAACCATCAGTGGGTGAGCTCGACTCGCGCTTGTCCATTTTTATAAATAACTTCGTCCATGTATGTGATTAGCACTTCGTCGGTTTTTTTTTATTTTTACTCATTTTACAGAATTATATTGCTGAGAAATATCTTATTCTTAATTTACTGTCAGTTTATAGACAAAGCGCGGCTTCTGCTACTCGATACACAATGTCTCTATAATATACAAGTAAAAGTAAAATAATATACGTATTTTTATTTTATTATTGTTTTAACCTCACGATTATCCCGCTCATAGCAAGATAGGCAGAGTGATCCTGAAAACCTACCATAGTGTTAAGACACTTCGGTTTCCCACTTTCCGCTGAATTGTGAAGACATTCCGTGTTGAGTGGCGGAACTCAACTATACACTTTGTTTCGTTACCAGAGCGAGGAAATGAAAATATTCAATATTTTATTTCCTCGAGTGGAAATTGAATATAATATATTATGTATGGATATATATTTCTAAGAATAAGCCGAACATAAAGACTAGCTCAAATATAAATTCGTTGGCATATATGATATAACGCATATTGAGATCCTTAGAAATATCTTTGATAAAGGTGAAGCCTTACAAAAATTCTAGGATCGAATATAACGTTGACTACTTTTGCTGTTGATATATGGTATATTGTTGGGTTATATTTATATAAATTCCTATATTGTGTGAAAATTGTAACATTTTTATTTTTTGGTTTCTTTTGTTTATATTTCTATTTACAGCCGTACAATGAAACGAATTGTAAGAACGATGCTGGATTATGGGTTCAGGGTTTATGTCATGGGAATTATTATTTTCATTTTTACATCTCTCTTAATAAGACAAAGCGCGGCGTTGACACTCAATACGCAATATCGACGGCATGTGGAAAGTAGTGTTCTAAAACTAGGTTAACATGCAGAATACAGCGTGAGGCTGCTACGTCATATCCAAGATTATAGCTTCGATCCCCAGTTTGAAAAGCGTTAAGCTATACCACTCATCACGCGTTGATTTGAATTTGAAAAGAAAGCGGACAGCGGAATATCTTAGCACCAGATTGTCTATTACAACGCTATTTTATTGTAAAAAAAATATGAGAACGGAGTGTTTTAAAACTAGGTTCCCAGGTGCTCCATACTGGCAACTACCCTAAATATCTGTTACATCGTAGGGGTAAAAAAAATATATATCAAAACGCCGTTCTACGTTTCCATGTTCCACTAAATAAAAAAACAGTACAATTTCGATTTCTCTCGTACACTGCGCATTGTAAACAAACATTTGTATGCAAACTGCAACAACACGATACGGCAGATGCTCTACAGCTATCGAAATACGTATTTAGATTTCATTCGCCAGCCAATATATGTGTGTGCTTGAGCTTCGCTTGGTTTTTCGGTCTTTTTTCCTTAAAAATGGTTTTAATTTTACTTTTTACTTACATATATGTAAATGTAGATTAACTTAAAACTCGTTGTTCTTTTTTAACTTCACTCTCTATCCACTACATAAGTTAGGTAGACAGAGGGAACATGGGAACCCAGTGTCAGGGAGTTCAGACAATTCTCCAGTTTCCGCTGAATTCTGAAGGCATTGCGTGGTGAGGGCGGAACTCGACGCCGTGCCTTGCCTCGTCACCAGAGCGAGGAAATGAAGATATTGGAATATTTCATTTCTTCTAGTGCAAAATGAACCCACAATCCGCCGCATGTACAGTCGCACGTTTATGCGCCTTTAAACTAATATTATAAAGCTGCTAATTTTCTTTTAACAGGTTTATAATATTAGAATAAACTTTGGTTGAACACGCTAATCTAATAAACTACTGAAAAAAAATTGAGCTGGATAGTCGATTTTTCGAGGAAGGAAGGAATCATATTATTACATAATAATAATATTACATAATAATAATAATAATAAATCTTTATTTCAGACTTTTAAATCCATATAATTTTGTTATTATATATTTGCTTAACCTATGTTTACTACATAATTATTATAATTTATTATGCGTAAAGTTTTAAATTACAGTTAAAATATAATTATTTCAACTAGAAATCTGAATTTGTTCCTGTAATCAAAAAGTTGATTACAATTTTCCTACGCACAAAGGCAAAAACTTTTAATGCTCTATTATATGAATGTTTAGTTAAACCAAAGCTACGGAATAGAGTTTTAAATTTTATTATAAAAACTAGGTAATTTACCAGTTTTTATTTTAGCGTAAAAGGATGTTTATTGTGTTAAAAATTGTTTATGATGAGCTTTGTTCATGAAAACGAATAAAATGCAAAATTTAAATTCAATTCTACAATTATTCCATTGAATAAAATGAATAGCCTCACTGAATGCAGTCGTGGCGCACCGGTACGTCGTCTGACTATAAATGTGGCTATTGTGGGTTCGATTCCCACTCGAGGGAATGAAGCATTTAATATTTCCATTTACTCGCTCTGGTAACAATGCAAAGTGCAGCGTTGAATTTCGCTACTCCACACGCAATGTCTCCAGAATTCGGCAGAAAGTGAGGAACGGAAATATATTAATGGCAAGGGAGTGTCGATATCCAACTTTTTTAAATTATCAATTTGAAACTCTAGTTTCTGAGATAAGTGCTTTCAAAGAAACATACTCCTCACCTTTATAACATTAGTATAGATAGTATAGAAATATAATTTTGTAGCTCGACATAATAAGAGTAATTAATATATTCATACTATAACAACTTATTTAGTTTTCTATACTCTATTCATTTTGGCATGAGACAAAATGTAAACAAAGTATACAATACAGTATGTAATACAGTCCTTAAAACGTAGTATGTAAGTTTTTAATTTTTATTAATTGGCAATATGCAATAATAATAAAATGCAATATTATAAAAACAAAATAATCAGAAAACAATTTTATGTTTAACAAAACAAGAAACTAAATAATCACAACAAAATTAACAACAGAATCACAACAGCACTGTGTTATAAGCAGGTTGACCAATAGTTAAAATGGCGGATATAATCTGTCCGAAGATAAAACATCTCATTTTAATTTAAAATGTCCGCAGTATAGAGCACAGCTCTATAATTTATTATAGTAGTTTATTTTTATAGTGTGTAATGCGTCTCAAGTTTAAAAACAAGTTGGCTTTTGGGTGTTTTTTACATGTTAAGATTTTAAAAATTAAGAAAATAGTTTATGGTATTTATGACACCGTAAAATGGGGTGAATAGAAACATTTTTAGATTTGAAATTAGATTTTTACAATGTTCCTGACTTTAAATAATAAAATAATTTTCACTTTATATTATTATTTTTGTTTCTTTTTACTTAAAATTTAAAAAATTGAAAATATAATTATTAAAATCATGTCATCTTCGATTAATCGATAAAATTTAAATTATAATTATTATGAACTAATAAGTTCTATAGACATTGTTCAATAATATTTTTTCTTTTATCTTATGCCTTTGTGAATAGGGTATACATATTAAAGCACTAAATTCCAGTTAGCCTTTCTACTGTGCCCTTGAGACCATTTTGCGAAACTAAAATATTCTCGATCCGCATACATCGATCGATGGCCCTAATTTTATACGGCGGGTACACTTCTTAGATGTATAAAATTTGTATAAATTCGTGTTTGTTGAATCGTTGCCTTTCGTTACTGTCTGAATTGAATAATATGAAGATAAATCGTTTAGATATGTCTATTTACATAATATTTTTATTTGTGGATTGAAAAAGTTTGTTTGGTTAAGCGAATTTTTTTAACTATTGTTTCGAATTGTAATTTTTTTTTGTTTCTGATAGTATAGGCTATACATAGATATATACATATATGATATCATAATAATCATTTTGATTTAACAAATGGGAGGGTTCATTTGGTAAATGGCTTTCAAATACTCCGGGTACTTAGAATTAATGGTAGATTTATTTAAAAAAATATATATATTTAATCCAGGTTCAAAAATCCAGGGTAAAAAAAAGTATTATTTAAAAAAATTCCATAAAATTAAATTTGCGAAAATTATAATGATGACTCCTATAATTTTGTGTGTAAAATGCAAATATATATATATATATATATATATATATATATATATATATATATATATTTATATAGCCACTAGCGCTTTGTTCAACGGATCGTGTATCACGCTGGCCAATTTGTTAAGCCTATATATCACACTGACTAATTTGAACATGATTATGATCAGTTTTCGAATCACTAAATTATAGTGATTATTTATCACTTTTTGTCATTATTATAAGTAATAATCATTATTTTTTTAAACCTTATCTTTGTATCACATTTGTAGGTACACATAAGGTTATCAGAGGGAACGTAGAATTAAGATACTTCGTTCGTTCGTTCCCTACTTTCTTTCATTTTATTCGCGTGAGTGGAAATCGAACCCATAACTATCGAATTTACATTTAGGCGCAATGGTCTCATTAAGAAAACATTTATATATATTTTTTCTTTTTCAGTTTCACGCTGTATCCTGCATGTAGCAGGGTAAGTAGGAGGAGCCGTGTTAAGATACTCCGCTCTGCACTTTTCGCCGAACTCTGGAAGTATTGTGTGTTAAGTGGCGGAACTCAATGCCAGAGCGAAGAAATAAAAAAATATATTTTATGTTCTCGAGTGGGAATCGTACCCACAACCTGTCGCGTTTGTAGACACGCCTAAGCCGCACATACAATTCTTGATAAATGTTAATATTTTCATGCATTTCTATTATAACAACCTAGTTTTGAAAGTTCAGCGCTTTTTCATCATTTCCGCAGAGTTCTATTAGAATTGAAATATAAAATAATTTGTCATGAAACTTACAAATTACTTTGAATACATTTTTTATTCTATCTACAATCTCTTGCTATGCTGAGTGTTTTACAAAGAGGGCTGGAATAAGTTAAGAATATTATATTTTTATTATAGATACATTTTCTGCTTTGTGGTAATGGGTGCGAGTTCGATTCCCTTTATTTTTAAAAGAAACATATACAAAACAAATAACGTCAAATTCTAAGTTTTGTCATTAAAATGTTCAAATAAACACTAAATACGCTATTCAAATTCTACTAAACTGCAATTGGACCGTTAATACACGTTTTTCTTGAAATAATATATAACAAATTAATATTTCTCTGCTCGTCCGGTAACAGCAGATACTCGAAAACTACATTTCTCGTAAATTTTACTTACGACAGTACGGCAGTTCGAAGGTTAAGACAAAACATGGCTTTGAGTGAACACGGTCTAGAATTTGGGCGAAGTACACAGCGGAATAAAGTAAAAAAAAAATTGAAAAGAGACATTGTGTATAAGTGCATTTATTTATTTTCAAATATTGTCTCGATTTATATAGGAAATATGTTCAGCAGAGACGCAAAATAAGCTGCACTTTGGCCGCACTGCAGTGCTGGTACCAATGTGAAGCACGACGGCATAAGGCAGCAGACGATAGATAGAGAGATAGATAGATAAACTTTATTGCACGCAAAGCTGTTGGAGAGGAAAATAAAGGATAATCTTAAAGTAAATCTAGAGCGTGCAAAGGCGGTCTTAGTTATGGTAGCAATCTCTTCTCTAGCACAGACAACCTTTGAAGAAAGTAATTTAGTCTTAAGAGATAAGGGCTAGCGCAAATTTAAAATAAAAAAATCTACTTCACGCTGTATCCCGCACACAGCAGGGTAGGCAAAGGGAACCTGGTGTTAAGACACTCCTTTCCCCCTTTTCCGCCGAGTTCTCGAGGCATTGTGTGTTGAGTGACAGAAGTCAACGCCTCGCTTACCCTGGACACCAGAGCGAAGAAAGGGAAATATAAATTTAAGTAAATATTTCATCTCCTCGAGTGGGGATCGAACCCACAACCAGCTGGTTTTACAGTCACACTTTGTTCCGCTGCGCCACGACTGGCCTCTTTGTAGAATATAGGAAATCTTTTTGAGCTGAAAATCTTTTTAGCTGAGTGAATTAACAATAAAAATATACACAAAGTGGCAGGCACTTTTTTATAGATGGAAAAAGACAAGGTAAGAGAGCGAATGTGCTGCCTGATGGTAAGTGATCACCGCCCTCCATTACTCCGTGTAACACCAGAAAAGCTTGCCAGCCTTTAAGGTATAGACGCGGTTTTTGAAGGTGTCATGTCATATCGTATTGATCTGGAAGCACTGCCGCGGGTAGGCCATTCCACAGTTGCGTGGCACGTGATAGAAAGTTTCTAAAAAACCGCACAATATTGGAGTGCCACGAATCCTGGTGGTGTGGATGATATTTTATTTTATGACGAACTGTGCGGTTAATACTCTCAATGATAAATGAGGTAGAGAACTCACAGCTAGGAGACATTTCTATACAAAGACAATGTGATCTATCGACCGTAAATGCCAATGTATAAAGCCTTTCACAGAACATTGGGCCACCATCGATTCGAACGGCTCTACGTTGTATGCGATCAAATAGGTCAAGCTGAAAATAGGGTGCACCAGCCCAGAGATGAGAACAGTACTCCATATGAGGTCGAACTTGGGCCCTATACAGGGCCAATTGGTGTTTTGGTGTGAAGTACTGTTTCGCTCTGCTGATGACCCCCAGTTTCTATGAGTCCAACTTGACCTTGCTTTTCAGATAATTGTAAAACTGGTAGTCACTCGACACGTCACGAGGAGTGGGGTTGGGCGCCGGAGCCTGTCATTACTTAATGCGAAACGCAGTGGTATAAAGCCAATATTTATCGCCGATTTTAAATGCCGCTAATGGTGGTAATGATCCGGTCGAGTCTGCCCATACCTTTTGTAATTTCTGGCGACATGCCTTTCCCACACCTACTTTAGTCGCCTCTTATACGACATCATCACTACCAGTGGATGTCACAGTGAGAATGAAGAAGCAAGTTTGAGAGGTAAGAAAGGCTAAAGATAAATTTGGTAAAGTGCTTATCAAACCTACAACTTTGCGTTTATAGTTATAGGCCCTTCTGGTGGAACACGACGGCTTTAGTCAGTTATATATTCCTAAAAATTGAGTGGGAAGTGAAGTGTCTTAATATTAGGTTATAGATAAAAAATAATATTTTAAATTAAAAGAGTAAGATAGAACATTAGTAAAAATCTGTGTTAAAAAAAATATATATTTTCAGTCTCTAACCGTATATAAGAACTCTGAATTGTATGAAAATAGTATAAAAAAGATTTGTAAAATGAGCGATTCGTTCTCAATTCGACGTTTTTCTTTAACGAAACTAGAACGTAAAGTTGAGTGTTACGAACAATATTCGAGAGCTTAATTAAAAAGACACGTAATTTGGATGAAAGTGTGATCTCATTTTTTGACACAATATGTCAAAAAAATAGCTTTTCTTCTTTTTTATTTCAACTGCATGCTACACTGGTAGCTAATATGTATCCAGTAATGCTAAGATATTCCGCTTCCAATTCAAAACCTTGTAAAAGGCGGAATGCGAAACTTAACGCTGCGACAAAGATCAGTCGTAGAATTAAAACATCTTTGGTAACAAGATATTCTTATTATTAATCTTCTTACCAGAGCGAGGACACGAATAATTAATTCCACGAATGACAATCAAACCCACAACCATCGTTTCCTCAGACAGACGCAGCGCCTTAATCTTCGTAATATGAAATATTTTAATATTAATATAAAACCAATATACGAAAACAGGTTCTATCGCTATTGCAATATCTTTTCTTGAGCGTGTCTTATAATGTAAGAGAGTAGGAACGCTTTATATTGGAAATTAAGCAAGGTCTTATTATTTAAAGTACACATGATGTACGTATATTAAAGAAATAATATAGCAATATCTTATTTAGAACGTAGTGGCACAGTGTGTTTCTGTAAAGGTGACGGTTGTAGGATCAAGTTCCACTCAGGCCAATTAATTATTTTAATTTTCTCGTACTTAAAAGAAGACAAAACGTGGCGTTGAATTTCACCACTCAATATGTTTGTTTTGAAAATGGAGCTGATAGGGGTGTTTTAAGACTAGTTTCCCTCTGCCTAACTTAAAGGGAAACGATGACATTAAGATGCAAAGGAAAAACATATATTATACTAGCGGAACCGCGCTTCACTCGCTAGAACTATATGAATATTTATTATTATGTTTATTATATATTTATGAAATTATTTTCAGCTTGTAATAGGATTAGTAAGAAAATATAAGCCTAAATGATCAACGCAAGCCCGAAAAGAATAATATACAGACATAAGTAAGAGGAATAAAATTCTTAATATTAGAAAAAAATACCTGAGTAATTGAAATGAACATCTAAATAAATTAAAATAAGTAAAAGAAATTATTAATATTAAAAATAATAAGCCTCTCCCCTGTAATCATTTAAGATTACCACAAAGTAATAAATAAACGTAAGCGTAACTTAAGGAAATTTTTAAAGCTCTCCAATTCTCGTGTTGTTTCAACATTTTGTAGTTTCTTAGATAAATGGGCTATCTAATATAAAAAGAAAATCTCAATACCAACCAATAGTTCATAATTATAATAAGGAAACAAAACATTTCTTTTTCTCTTTATAATATTAGTATGGATTATCAAGTTTTATACTCTAAACAAATCGCATGCTTAATGGAATATTGACCTATTAGTAGATAGGTCAAAATTGAGTTACGTACTGATTCGGGCTTCTATTAGCGCTATCTACCGTCTACTATTTAAAATATGTTGAAATTACGCATCTTTGCCACCTCAGTGATATATGCGTCTCTTTCATTCTTATGAGATTTCTCATTGTATTTTGATTGAATAGCGACTCATGCCAGTTTGTGTCTGATATTTGCGCAGTTTGGTTATTTTTATTTTATTGAACGAAGACCCAATCGTTATTGAGTGTGTTTACGACAAAATTTAAAGGTAAGTTGCATTAATTTTTTTAATTTTATATTGACAAATAAAGTTTTGAGTTAGTTTACTATTTATTTTAATAATATATTTTGTGAAACATTTAGTTTTAAGATAGTTTATCATTTAACGTAATTTTATTTTTTTAGACCCATTGTAAATTAAGTCCGTTTACCATTAAAACCTATCTAATATTGAAAATAATATTTGTAATATTTAAGTATAAGTCTATTTACTACTAAAGACTATTGTTACTTAGGCCCTGCAGTATTACTTGAGTCTTTGTATGAATAAAAATTAATGTAATATAACGCGTAATTTTTTCATATCCTATAATATTTTTTATGTTAAGTCGTTGTTAGTTTAAATATAGCTTATAATGTATTGATTTGAACAATAGACATAATACACTTATTTATGTTTAGGTTCATAATGTCATCCAATAGATCAAAAAGATAATGCAGCTTATTGAAGCTCAAAACCCTGCGCCACAACCAGCCACACTAGATAAAGAACTTGATCATTCGGTACCATCGACTCAAGTGCAGGTAACTACCAACTGTAACTTTATAAACTAGCTCTTTTCTAAACTAGCTTTTCTTCTTCTTTGTTTTATAGTTGCTAAAAAAATATTTTTTTAAAGATTTTAGCTGATATAACAAACAAGCCCGAAAATCAACGTTACTCAAACGTAGAGGAATATTTTCAAACTTTGGAAGCGGCTTCAGTCAGTGATGTTGATTGCACTGATGAGAGATATTCAAATTTTGAAAAAAGCGATGTCGATTTAAGTGATCAAGATCCAACATACATCCCGTCTTGCAAGCTTGCAAGACGGGATGTATGTAGGCCTATTGCTTTCACCTCCCTGCTCTCAAAAGTCATGGAGAGCATTATCAATAGCCAGCTCTTGGTATAACAAGAGGATCACCGATTGATTAATGACCGACAATATGGCTTCCGCCATGGTCGCTCAACCGGTCATCTTCTGGTTTACCTTACCCACCGTTGGGATGCGGCTATTGAAAGCAAGGGAGAGGGCCTGGCAGTTAGTTTGGACATGGCAAAGGCATTTGATCGAGTGTGGCATGGGGCGCTCCTGGCTAAACTTCCATCCTATGGGCTTCCCGAGAATTTATGCAAGTGGATCACCAGCTTTCTCACTGGGCGCAGCATCAAGGTCGTTGTCGACGGTTTTTGCTCCAAATATATGAAAAGGGTTTATTTTTTTAAGTAAATTAGAAGTTTTCGTTTATTAATAGCGATTTTTTCTGCTTCATATATAAGACTTATAATTTAATTTTATTATTTTTATCTGTTACGTTTTTTATCTGTTGTGAATGAATGGGTGTTGCAATAAATTGATGATTATATT
>JAATLQ010035494.1:0-29544 GCA_013421005.1 Heliconius erato x Heliconius himera
GCGTATATAATAATTAAAACTCTTTATTATTATTATACACAAAATACAATAAAAATGATGTTAATATTCCTGTTTGTACAAAAGCGACTGTATTGTTTAAATAACAATCACTGCTAGGCAAAAGGAAAAAGGATACAGCAAATTGAGATAAGGATAGGGTGGAATATTATATATTATAAAATACGTTTAAAATATAAAAGTACTGTAAATTTATATTTATTTTTATAAATATATACATATAAGTATATATATACATACATATATACTTATATACAAAAAAAACAAGATAACGTCTAATAGGTCTTCGCCACGACGCGACTACCGTCTTGTAAGTTAGTACTCATGGTTCGAGTGTTAGTCCTCGCTTGTCTGTTAGCTGAAGGACTCTTGACGTGCAGGACTGATTCCACCACCACTTCTTCTATGAACTGCTTGCCATTGTTATCTGAAATTATTAAGTTTCTATTTGAGTAAAGTTATTTAGATATATAATGTTAAAATTAACATTAAATTATAGTAGAGGTCGTCGTGGTCAGCGGCACAGTGTCTGACTGTAGACGCAACGGTAGTGGGTTTGATTCCCGCTCGTGGTGATGACTTATTCATTTCCCTGCCCTGGCAACAAGGCAAATTACGATGTTGTACTTCACCACAAAATGTCTTTAAAATTGGGCGGTGCGTGATACTGTGTTATGTGCAAGATACAGGTAAAAGAAAAAAAATATAATTTTGGTGCTTTTTTTTAAAATTTGAGTAATAAAAATTCATTTTCTAAAATTAAAACATAATTTATATATATTGTCATTACTTTAAAAAACTGTAAAATCGGGAAAACACCGGATGCTGTTTTTTTAGTTAGCATATTAATTGTCACATACTCGTACATATGCGTAAACAAACATATTTTTATTACTAACTCTTAATTAATTCATCTTGCATAAATTATGAAATACTTCTTAAATTTCCTCTATTAAGATTTCTTTTTAATCATGTAAGTGCAAAAGTGACTGTAATTTTATTATTATTTTTATTTTTACTATTTATTATATGTAACCCACAACCAGTCATGTCAACACGCAATGCCTCCAGAATTCGGCAGAAAGTGGGGAACACAGTGTCTTAACTAGGTTCCCTCTGCCCACCTCGCTGTGTGAGAGATACAGCGTGAAGCTGATATATTTATTATATATTTACTACTATTTATTTATTATTTCAGCATCACTATCGTAACAGTTAGAATATAGTTAGTTTTTTTTATTGATTCGTTTACGGACGCTATTGGCGCCATTTATTTATACGCCTGAGTTTACATTCGTTTCGCGTCAGTCCTGTATCTGTTTAAAAAACTAGATACAATGTAGTGTAGCATTCAATTATAAATAGAACTAGTTGTCACCTTTGTCTAGTCAGTAAAGCATATATTAACATTTTTTTATATTGTCAGCTTCTCGCTACTATATTGTAATAAACTATATAAAAAAATTAAAAAATTAAATTAGCTTCACGCTATATCCCGCACACAGCAGGGTAGGCAGAGGGAATCTAGTGTTAAGACACTCCATTCCCCACTTTCTGCCGAATTCTGGAGGCATTGCGTGTTGAGTGGCAGAACTCAACGCCGCGCTTAACCTCGACACCAGAGCGAAGAAATGGAAATATAAATTTAAGTAAATATTTCATCTCCTCGAGTGGGGATCGAACCCACAACCGGTCGGTTTTGCAGTCACACCTCGTGCCGCTGCGCCACGACCGGCCTCCAATATATTTTTTTAAAATAAAGTTTTATATTATTAGTATGATATTATAATGTGAATGTAAGTTTTGGTTACGCTTTCACGCTAAAACTGCTCATCCGATTATAATGAAACTTTATAAACATTTTTAGAGATATTAGAAAGCACAATAGTTACTTTTTATTCAGAAAAATATATAAATGAAAATATTATTCTTTTAGATATAATGTACAAATAAGCTAAAGCGAGCGAAACCGCGTTTGAGTTTCTAGTATATATCTTATAAATAAATGAGAGGACGTCAGTAGTGGCGCAGGGGCACCAGCGTGCTACTATAGACGCGGTGGTTGTGACTTGTGTTGTTCGACAAAGAAAATATCTATAATTATGGAAAAACATTATTTTACAATGCTGAGTTTCTTAGTGACCTGATGGTAAATTATGTGACGTTAAAAATAAAGCATGTACCTTCTTATACTTATTTAGAAAACGTATAAAAAGTCCTAAGTGTGGAATAACACTTTAAAAATGTTTAAAAACATGTACCTTCTTGTTTTGATTAAAATTACCTATTCGATTTTTGAATAACAGCAAGAAAAAATATGATGCTTAGACACTCCGTACTCTGTGACGGAACTCTTCGCCGTGTTAAGTTTTGTTTTGTGAGATCAAGGAAATAAAAATAACTCATTTTCTGGATTGAAAATCGAACCCACAACCGTTGCCTTTTCAGTCAGTCTCAAATTAATGTTAATGAGGAGAGTGACATCTTGCATCTACAAAACAATAAACATAAACATGTCTAAAGGATCTCATCATTTAATTCGCTATGTGAATATTATGTTAATATTTATTATAATTATTAATTTTAAATTAATATTAAAATAATAATGAACACATTTACATTAAAACAGCGTTGGATTTGATATTAAAAACACTGTGATACCACAAAAAATTCAAATATTAAACGGTTTATGAAATAAGATATTTGACAATTATGCTAAATAGTAAAATATTTTAAGAGAAAAAAGAACAATAAGTGAGAATATTTGAAAATGCTTTTTTTTCAGCTTCACGTTGTATCCCGCATGCAACTGGGTAGGCATAGGGAGCTTAGTGTCGAGACACTTCGCTCCCCACTTTGAGCCGAATTCTGGAAGCATTGCCTGTTAAGTGGTGGATTTTTTGTGTGAATTGGTCGGTCGGGCAATCTTGAGAACGGAGTATATTGACACTACGTTCCCTTTGCCACAGACAATAACAGAGCCCCCTACACCATACCAATGCATTGTGATATACAAAAATAACGTACGCAACTGCAGTTGTTACTAATTATGGCTATTTATAAAGTAAAAAACTTAACAATGGATATCTCTAATAGTCATTATGTAGCGAATGTATTTATATAAAGTATTTGATTATGCCAAAACAAGCTACACCAACCGATCTGAATAGACGATTTTCGACATTTAAATCAAAATTAAATCAACTTCACGCTGTATCCTGCACACAGTAGGGTAGGCAGAGTGAACCTAGTATTAAGACGCTCCGTTCCCCACTTTCTGCCGGATTCTGGAGGCATTGCGTGTTGATTTGCCTCGACACCAGAGCGAAGAAATGGAAATATAAATTTAAGTAAATATTTCATCTCCTCGAGTGGGGATCGAACTCGCAACCAGTCGGTTTTACAGTTACGCTTTGTGCCACTGCGCCTCTCGACACTTTAAGGATTTTTTAATAAGCTTGAGTTTGACTACATATTTGATTTGATGCGGTCAAATTCAATGACTACGACGGAGCATCATAAAAAATGGTATTTTCCTAATAAACACCTATATATTTATATTTATATGTGTCTTTTGAAAACCTCCACATTGCATGTATGTATAGGAAATGCAAACATCGACAACGAGTTTCATTCTCTCTCTGTACAAATGAAGAATGTAATGAATCTGCAAAGCGTTAAATCTTAATATTTTTTGTTAAACAAGATAATGCTACTGTGGATTTTTATAAAATAAAAATAGGAAATATAGGAAATAGTATATTGGAAATATTTTTATATAAATTGCGGATAGTTAAAAAATAACTTCTCGTGAGTCACCAAAGTGAGCGCGATACATGAATATGTAGAGGTATTGTCATGTTACGTGCTTATAAATGTTAGACGTGATGGTTGCTTAGTCATCGCATACTTTTATTATTAATATGAATTAATTATATTTGTTATTTAAATGATCAGCTTATAATAAACGTTCACATTGGCCGTATTATTATTAATAATTCACTTATAAGAGTTGTCCAAAAAACTTTTTAGTCGACCTAATAAAATAAAGTAAAAAATATTTCTTGTTTTTACTACAATTTTCATTATCTGAACGTAATAGACATTGTTATATTTCTTTCATTGTTATATTACAATTTTTGTGTTTCCCAGACCTTACTAAATTGACCTCAGTCTAATTCTCAAGTTTCCCACAATCATAATACATAATGGTCACAAAGGTTACCTTTTGAGAGATATGAACCAGTAACCATCACTTGTTGTATTATAAAAAGACTTTTATATTGTGGCATTTTTGTATTCATTTTCATAATTTTTATGGTATCTATTACTTTATTACATAGTTTCATGTTTTTATCTTATCCCTAGTGTCTGTCCCATGTAAAGTAACAAGGCATTTCGTTCTCCATTGTCCGTCCAAATTCGATAAATTGCGTCTTAGATGTCGAAAGTTAACCCCACGCTTGTACGAACTTGGAGATGAAACCACAATTCCACTGAGAATCGAATCCACATTCATCACGTTTATATGCAATCCCTCTCCACTTACTTCTTATATACGTATTATATTAGTTTAAAATTAAAACTGTTACGAGTATTCACTTCAGAGCTGGTATAAGATTATATAATTTTGTGCAATAACAAGTAGACATGATTGCTCTACATACGTTTATGGTGAACTCTACATGTTTTAAATAGAAACCAGTATGAAATCTCTATATCTAAATAGTTTTCGCAGTGTGTGACCTTAATTAATTAGGCTTATTAAGATTAAAACACTAGACAAAACTGTTAAATTAAACTACTTTTACTTACATATTTAAGTATTTGACGCGGTAGATAGAGAAAGATAAATAAACAATGAAACATTATACACAATATTTTTTTTTATTAAGATACTCCTTGCTGCATTTTCGGCACAATTTTTGAAACTCGAATGAAGCTAGGTAATTCCTCCGAGTGGGAATAGAACCCAACACCGTCGAATTTACTGTCAGACTAATGATAATAATGATATCTAATCTCATTTACTTTATTGACAAACTTACCATTATCACCGAATTGTAGTTTCGATTGCGGCGCCGCCATTATCACCGCGAATATAAAAACAAGAAACACAATAACAAAACGCATTATGTATATGTAATTAATAGTAAAGTTAAATATAAGTATGTAGTGACTCAATGGAGGACAGTGCGCGAGTGTCAACAGTGTGATCTGCGTACTATCTAGGACAAGTCGGGCTATTCTGTCACTATTTATGAAATTAAATTATAAATTACTAGTGGCCATAAAAAGTAAATACTTTTTTCCGTTTTGATAGGATATTCATTAAATAATTTCCTACTGATCTTCCTTACTCCCAAAGGAGTCTACATTCAAAATTTTAGCGCTCTACCCCGTTGAGCGTTGGCTCTGTTTGCCATGTTGTTTGTTTTGTTAGTTTCTGATTTATGAAGTGGTTTTATAGAGACAGAATTAATTAAAGAGAAGTCATATTGTTTTTGATATTGTAGAATACTTTTGTTATAAGGTATACAATACTCCGCATTGAGCAGACGAGATAGAAGTTTATGATAAGTAAATGTAGTAAATAAGACTCTTCTTCAGACCCGCTTCTTCTTCTTATTTTCAAGAAGGATATAAAATGTTATAATGTTAATTATTATATGATATTAAATACATAATTATATATAGCATAAGTTAAAAAAGTGTTATCAAAATATGACCTCTAAAGATAATATTCAGCTCCAATAAATATACCTCGATATCCTATTTGATTATATAAACACATTAAAATATAAACAATAATCTAAAATTGTATTCCAAGATAGACATGTTATTTTTTATCTTATTTCTTTTTTTAATTTATTATAAGTGTTAATACTATGTATTAATTATCTTGTTAAAGTGAATTATATTCACTTTGTTTTGGAAATAGTTCTTTCTATATTAATGTACTAATAAAACAGAATAACCCACAGCTTAGTTGCATAATACTGTCGTGGGTGAGGACTTGAGTGCAATCCACTGTAATACGGTGTTCATAGTAATATTGTAATAGCCACAAGCTTAGCGATTCCAAATTGAAAGATAATAATAAAACCATATTAACTATTTTTTTTTACATTAGATAGTGATTGTAAATGCGACGGTTGTGAATTCGATTTCCACTCGGGGAAATTCATTATTTTCATTACCTCGCTCTGGTAAAAAATTAAAGCGTGTCGTTGAGTGTCGTCCCTCAACATGCATTGTCTAAAAAAATGGTCGATGCGTAGATAAGTGTCTTAACAGGGTTAGGGGAACCTAAATATATAATAAGTGATTTATATTTTTCGACGTAAGGTTAAAATATTTTAGAGCAAAACTCAATAAGCTCGCGTATCAGTGACTAAATCAAGAAGGTACGAGGCTAACATGTTTCTTTGTACTGTTTGACCTTCCTTAATTGGTAATTTTTTTTTTCTTAAAAATTGCATGAAAATGTTAAATTTTAATGATTATTAGGATTTTAATGAAATTTTTCATAATAGATCAAAATGGTATTCGCCCATGTAAAATTAAGTAGTGATCGCCCACAACTTACTTTTACAGACTCAGAGATTATAATTAAGAATTAGGACCCGTAAAAATCTCTCTACAGATATAGATAGTAACAGGAAAACAAAAGCAACACAAAAAACATTATAACAAGTGTATAAGAATTTCAACGTATGGCTTAGTGGCCAGAGCGTTGGACAGTTTCCATAAGGCAAAGGTTTGAATATTTGACACAGCACTACGTTTTGTAGAATAAAAAATATTGTATTATCGGTCGGTGGTAACACTAGATTCCCTGGTTAAGCCTAAGCTACGAATACATTACCTTAACAACTCGAAGATTTTTTTATTGATAAGTTTTTTAATAATTATAAATGATTAGCCATTTGTAAAATGTAGATAAAAACTAGTTTATTGTGTTCATTACAAAGCCTTTGTAGTCGACAAGAAATTGTAACTCAAGGTGCGTGTTTACTTTGAAGTAATTAACCTTAGTGCCAACGTACGTATAAGTTGTTACGAGTCGAGCATTACAATTACATTGGTATTTTGTTTTAGCTAACTTGTCGCGAGGGAACCTAGTGTTAAGCTGTTCTCTGATTTTGTGACGGATCTCAACTCCGCGGGTCTTACTTAAGATTAAATATGAAAATATTGTCATATGGTTACTCCGTGTGGAAATTGAAGTCGTAATCGCCGCATTTATATTCAAACACTCGATTATTTCAACGCTCTATATAGAGATGAATAATACACGTTTTGATAATTTTGAATTTGTGAGTTAGAATTTTTAAAGAATATTGTGGGAAACAATCCTGTATTTCATTTTAGTAAAATATGAAATATAAATTTATTTTGTCAAAAAGGTAAAGCTTATGTTTAAAACTAAGAAAATAAACGTAAAAACTGTTCAGTTTTTATTTATATCAGATACTAGCTTTTGCATTCAGCTTCACCGGCATCATTCAATGAAAATAATTAATATTTATGTATGACATGATACATGCCGTGATTTACTTTAGAAAAATTTACATGATGTAATATAGCCTATCCTTCCTCAATAAATAGATTATCCATGTAAAAATATACTATCAACTCAAACCAGCAGTTCCTGAGATTATAGTGTTCAACCAAACAAACTGTTCGGGTGTATAATATTAGATTAACAAAGTTCAGCATTGAGACGAGCTCACTAGATTCTAACTGCCTTCTTCTTAAAAAAACTGGATATATGTATCGAAATGTAAATAAAAACATTTATTTTTGATATCGATCTCTTATATGAAAACTAGATGGAAAGGACCAGAACATAAAATAGATGTCGCCCAACAGGTTGGAGGTAGTAAAACTGACACAATAAATTTTACTTGCTAGAAAGTAGCTCTACCAATTTTATTACAGCGAGATTTTTTTCGCTTATATGATTGAAGCTAATTAAATGTTTAATTAATTGAGTCGCGAAAATTGAGCAGTGCGTAGGGAACGGAGTGTCTTAACACTAAGTTTCCTTTTTCTACTCTGCTGTTTGATTATATTTGGAATACAACCTTGGGGAACCTAAAAAAGTATATTAATTGCTTTTGCATTGTTTAATTGTATGTAAACTTATCTGGAGGCCGTGGCGGAGGAGTACAATTGTGCGACTGTAAACGCAATAGTTTGGGGAATCGATTCCCACTCGAGCAAGTGAAATATTTCTTATTTAAATTTCTTTGCTATGGTAACGAGGCAAAGCGCGGCGTTGAGTTCCGCCACTTAACACGCAATGCCTCCGGAATTTGGCAGAAAGTGTGGAATAGCAGTGTTTTAATGAGAACAGAGTGTCTTAACCTTCTGCGTGCGTACGCATGCTATTTACGGAATATCGATTCAAATTTAGGATTTGGATGACATCTCCTAAAATTATAAAAAAAATACTTTTAATTTTTGTTAAGATACTGCGTTTCCCGCTTTCTGCACAATGATTAAGTAGCGGAAGGAGTAGTTGATCTAGTAGAGTAGTCTATTATTCCAGGGAATTGAAAATACTTTAAATATAGTTCAAACCCACAATCGTATTGTTTACAGAAAGAAGCTATATTTTTAGTTTTTGTAAAATCTTTGAATAAAACAACTTTAATAAAACAAGAATTTATTTCCAGTAGGCACATCATATTTTTATTTTGAAAAATGTAGAAAATTCTTGCTATCATTTAAATTAGAACTTATCTAATATTACACTAAAAAAAGGGATTAAAAGTGGGATACATCCACGTGTTCCTATGATAATTTCCAGAAGGTGCAAAGTTATTGTATATGTCATTATGAAGCCAATTTTCAATGTTTCTATTCATATTGTTAGGTGTTTGTGGAACTTCGCTTATTGGCCAACCCATTGGGCTTAAGAGATCGGGCCAAATAAACTGTTTTTGATTTGATCCAACATTGGCTATTGATGCAACCGCTAGTGTAGAAGGATATTCCTTTGCAAACGATTCCTTATGAAATTTATCAAATTTAAACGATTCTGGATACATTTTTGTGAACGAAGACGCTATATTCTCGTTAATCTTCTTCATTATTTCAGAATTTGAAAATGATATGGGCTGATCCAGTGGAGGGAAAAAGTGTATGCCTCCCAGAGAAGAGACTCTACCGTTCCGTGACGTATATCCTGCCACACTAGCGACGCCCATTATACCATTAATGGGTACTGGAGTTGGAGACTTGTACATTTTAAATGCATTTTCTCCATCTTTTTTCTCATCTGGAAAATAAATAAGAAGTTCACAAGGAGTATAATTCAGTAGTAGAGATTCAGAGTCAGAGTACAGCGTCTTATTGTATACACGATTGTCGTGGATTCGATGACCAATCGTATGGATGATTAATTTTTATTCTTCATCCTAGTACTAAATTTCCAAGACAAAGTGTGGCGTTTAATTTCGCTACTCAACACGTAATGTTTCAAATTCAGGTGACTAGTGCCTACCCTGTTAAATATAATGTGCTTTTTGCGATAGTTAATATATATTATAATATAATTTAAACTTCCCCTATTTTAGGGACATTAGTTCCAGTAACCCTAATTATACAACCAGATTTCAATATTTTTTTTTGTTTAGTTACCTTTAGATGCATAAACCAATCCAAATATTAAGATTAAACAGAAAATTTGCGCCATAAACGTCATGGTGTGAAGCTAAACTAGAAATGCAACGGTCGTGTCAATATCATGCTTTATATTGAGACCCCAATTATATATCTACACACAGATCAACGGGACTTGAAAATTTTATAGTCTAAGGCATGATCCACATTACCATTTTCGGTAATAACTTGTAATAAATGATTATCTATAAATTGATCGAATGAAGAAACTGTAAACTTACTTTAAAAAAATTGTTTCAGAATAATTTAATTGGAAGAAATTTTTTAAAAAGCAATTTACGCTTTTTTTGTTTTTATTTATCTTATTTTTGTCGATTCTGCTCGCATAGCAGGGCAGATAAAAATAACAATATAAAGACACTCCGTGCTCCCTTAGAAATATGCCTTGTGATTAAAGAAAATAAGTATTATTT
Source organism: Heliconius erato x Heliconius himera (assembly GCA_013421005.1). Lineage (NCBI taxonomy): Eukaryota > Metazoa > Arthropoda > Insecta > Lepidoptera > Nymphalidae > Heliconius > Heliconius erato x Heliconius himera. The sequence continues at coordinate 10,125 of JAATLQ010035494.1, forward strand.
TGCATTGATATTATATTTCTCTCGTATACTTTAGAAATTTTCAAAATGAGTAAATTTATTAAAGAAAATAGCTTTTATTATTTAGTATATGAGCGCCTTATGTAATGTGATTTGCAATGTTAGCAAAATAGAAAAACGTTTTTCAATAGCTTTAAAAATGTTTTATGGATGCCCTTTTATAAAAATAATATTAACAGTTTCTAAAATATAAAACGCTAACCATACTTTAAAAATGAGGAACGAAAGTGTCTTAACACTAGGTTCTCAGGTTCGCCTTGTCTATTTTTCTATGCAAAAATAATATTAAATTAGATGAACTAAACCTTGTAATTGTGAATGACGCTTTGTACTCCAAATCATAGTTTACAGTGTAATAGATTCGATATTGATACCATTAAGATATTGATGCGAGAAGAGCACTATAATGTCTATACTTTTGTTGCGAATAATGACATCTCTATGTTTACGTCCACATAATGACAACTCTAGTCGCGTTTTATTGTTCGACGCTTGTTTTTTGCCTTCAAATCGATTCTTTGACCCGTAACAGTACTTTTATTATTACTACTTTTATCTGTAGCTTCTTTTTACAAGTGATTAAATTATATTGCTTTAACACTGTATGTAGTCTTTAATGGCCCGCCCAGGTTGATTTAAGTTGATAAAAATATTTAATTTTCTTTTACAAAATTGAAATTATTAATTGTCAACCTTTACAGTAAAAAATGTTTAAGAAACTGTTTACTAAAAATGTCCGTTTCCTTGGTTTAGTAAAGTATTTATAGTGTGGTTTCTTTATTGAAATTCAAATTTATCTGGTCGTTTAATAAGGGATGATTTTAATAGAACGTAAACTGTCATGTTTTTTTTAGCTTCACGCTGTATCCCACACACAACAGGATAGACAGAGGAAACCTAGTGTTAAGATGCTCCGTAGGTTCCGCCGAATTCACGAGGCATTACATGTTGCCTTGACACCAAGGCGAAGAAATGAAAATATACATCTAAATAAATATTTCATTTCCTCGACTGGGGTTCGAACCCACAACACGTCACACACTTATGCTCCTGCACCACGACTGGCCTGAAACAGCTAAAATAATTGTTATTAATAAATTTTATTTTGACTATTAAAGAATTGAACAAAATTACGCTATAAATAACCTACTTGTATATATCCTGTCATTGATGTAGTAATTTTAACAAATACAATATCTTAGTAGATTGCTGTTAATTATTCTTTAATGGGGTAATTTTTTTTCTCTATTGAAGTGAAGCTGATTTATTTATAGAGGTACTATTTTGTGAAGTGTAATCCCGGCCTAGAATAGGAGTAAGTACGTGTGGTAAAGGCCGGCAACGCACCTGCAGCTCCTCTGATGTTGTACGGGGTCGTGGGCGTCGGTAATCACTTACTATCAGGTGACCCGAACGCTCGTTTGCCTTGTCCTTTCCATAAAAAAAATGTACGCATTCAAAGCAATTATTATTATAAGTTTGTTGAATTTCGTCAGCCAACATGCAATGTTTGAGTTTAGTGAATCTCTCTAAATAGTTTCTCTCTGCCCGCTCTGATACATTATGAAGAATAAAAACTTTTGTTCAAAAGAAAATGTGTCAAATTCAGTCTCTATGTAGATATTGAAATTTACTAATCCTTTATGGTGTGTTCGACATCCGGGCATTTTATTTTATTGTTCGTTTATAATTGTCGCTGCTAATGTTCTTTGATAATTTATCAATTTATCGTTTTGAATTTAGTCGTGCCGCTGGGAACAAGCGTACGGTTGTAAATGCGACAGGTTATGGGTTGGATATGGTTCAAGGAAATAAAAATTTTTCGTTTACTCGCTCTGGTAACGAGGTGAAGCGCGACGTTAAGTTCCGCCACTCAAGATGCAATGCCTCCAGAATTCGGTGGAAGTTGGAACCGGAGTGTTTTAAGGCTAGATTCCAGGTTCCTTCTACCCTGCTACATGCGGATTACAGGTGATGCGAAAAAGAATTTTGAGGCGAACGCAATAAACATGTTTATGTAAAAATATATTTCTTATTTAAACAAACAAATTTGTCCAGAGTAAGGAATATATGAGCTGAATGCAAATATTTATGATATTTATTTTGCCATAGTTTTTCTTTTTGTAAAATAAAAATAAACAAAGGCTTTAATCGAAACAATTTAATATCATATATTAGTCTGATCATTTACGTTAATTTCATTATTATAAAATTAACAAAATATACTTAGTTCATACTCTCTGATTTAAGAATCAATTTTGGGATAACAGAAATTGTGAATAAAAAATATATTTTACACAGAAAAGTCTTTATTTTGTCGCATTAAACAGTAAAAATTGGAGATTTCTCTTTTTTTACATACAAAATAATATGGCAATTTTACAGTTTAATATTCCATTTAAATAGAAAAATAAATAGAAAATAAATTATTAAATAGTTAAATTAATTTAAAAGCCACTGTTAATGGCGTGAGATTGGGAAGCTTGGAATCCAGGAGCATTGATGCTGCTAGCACCGCTCTGTTGCATATGTCTGCCGTTCTGCTGGGCAGACTGTGCGAAACTTGATCCATAACCTCCGAAATTGTTTGCAGCGGAAACTGCTGACCCAAAGTTGTTCCATCCTTGGTTCTGAGAAGCAGATAGGGCGGATCCGTATCCATTAATATTTTGGGCAGCAGATTGGGCAGTTCCAAATCCTGAACCATTAGAGCTGGCACTGGATAAAGCAGATTCGTAGCCTTTGTTTCCATTATGGACCTGAGATGCAACAGCTTGAGCTTGAGATTGTTGGTAACCATTTTTTGGTACAAAACCTTGGTTTTGGCCAACTGCGTTGTTGTGGGCATTGTTGAGGCCGTTGTTGTGAGCGTTATAGTGTGCATTTGAAACTGCTGGTTTGTAGCTTTGGTGTTGATTCATTGCGCTGTTTTGTGCACCTGCTGGTTTCAAACCTTGATTTTGATTTAAGGCATTGTTTTGCGCAGCTGCTGGTCTTAAGCCTTGGTTTTGAGCTAAGGCGCTTTGTTGTACACCAGACAATGCTGGTTTTAAGGCTTGATTTTGAACCATAGCATTACTTTGTGAACCTGACAGAGAAGGCTTTAGGCCATGGTGTTGTCCCCAGGCGTTATTTTGTAAGCCTAACATTGCTGGAGCATAACCGTTGTAACTTTGAGCGGAAGATAAAGATAGACCTGAATTGCCCAAGTTTTGTGCAAATGAGGACGCTAGACCAAAGTTTGGCTGGCTAATAGCTGAAGAAGCAGACTGTTGCAGTCCTAGAGGTAGAGCAGGCTGATACATCACGGACGGTACACCTACTGAGATAAGAGCAGGCATTTGATTTTCTGAAAATAAAATTTCACAATTGAGATTTCTTAGCTTATCATATCTTACTTATTTAAATTCATTTAATTTTTTTTTAAAGTGTTTTTCCACACTTAGGAAAGAAAATCTTCTTATGATATCTTCTCATGCTTAAAAATGTACAATATAGCTTAAAATTATGCTATTAATATTATTTATTTTCGACTTACCATATAGAACCGGCAACGCGCTGCCAAGTGCGAGCACAGTTGAGATCACGAAAGAAAGCTTACCAAACATTTTTATTTTGTACAAAACTGATTATTACTGACTGAATAGCTTTCGACGACATGTGAAATGTACCAGTGAAACATTTCTCTTAGTTTATATACTAAAAAAAATCCCCTCTCTTGCTTTTGGTCAATACGTTGACACTCATAAATTTATATTACGGTAAATTTTCAGGTCCTGATCGAGTGATATTATAATTTTCTTATATATTCAAAATTAGTATGTAAAACGGCGTAATAAAAGAATGTTTATGACAATCAAGCTTCTGCTCCAATGCGAATATCTATTTTCATTTGTATCATAGATATTTTACTCGATGCTCGTTTTGTGTTCAGTCGTTGTGGCAAATTTTATTTTTAAAAATGCCTTCTTCAAAAGGCTGCGTTGAGTTCCGGCAATTGGTTTATGTCTAAGTCGATAAAATGTGAAAAATGGAGTAGCTCATTAAAATAAGAATTCTGGAGACACAGCGTACCGTTGCGTTGCGTTGAGTGGCGGAACTCAACGCCACACTTTGAGTCAGAGCGAAGAAATTAAAATATAAAATATTTAAGTGTTTTCAGTTTATCAACCCCAATTTTGCATTTTTGTTAGAATTCTAAATACTGTCTGTGACTGTAATGACAACATTACATACAAATACAAATGTTCGATCCCGCTCGGGAGAATAAATTATTATTTATTAATATTTTTATTTCTTCACTCTGACACCAAGGTAAAAAAAGCCCAGCGTTCAGTTACGCCACTACGCAGTTACGCAATGAATTTAAACATTTGACAGAAAGTGGAAAATGAAGTGTCTTAATTTTATCTTAACACTAGGTTCCTTCTGCCTTCCCTAGTATATGCGGGATATAGCGTGAAGCTATTTTTTTAATTCTAACCACAATATATCATATCAAAATTTAATACTTTAATTTATTTACTGACATTGAACTGAACATTAATGAGCCATAAAGCTTAAGTTATCTTGTTTTTATTGCATTTACATATACTTACTTGTTCTTCATCAAACTGTAATAATAACTTGTATTAACAGTTTAGTTAAAAAATTCTCAAGCTTTCTCGACTTTGCCTTAAACAGATTTTTTTGTGTAAAGTTTATTTTTAATTTTTCAACCCAAGTTATTGTTACAATAAATCTACAGTGGCCACCGGCTTCTTACGTCCATAAGGATATGTAAACTGTACTATAAGAGAGTAAAAGACTTGAGCTCTGAAATTTTGCAGGAACGTTGTGGACGACACGGTGATCCCAGCGAAGTAGTTTGGTGATAATTGTAGTTGTAATTTTTCAGCAAATAGTCAAAATGTTTCTTATACAGTTAAACTGTGAAACATTTTGAAATTCACGCGCACAGATTAAACTTTGACGAACCTAACACAGCGCGTGCAGACAAAACAGAAAATTCCGCAAAATTTTCGCAAAATCTTACGCAACATAGCTTCGCTCAGCTCCACCCGCTCTGCATAGCATATGACGGGTCCTAGTTATCATAACTAACCACTACTAGATGAGAGAACCATTGCAAGATTACTGTGCTAGTGTATTTTATACCACTATTTATTATACAAGTTAGTATTATGGAAGTTTTGCAAATCATTCTACAATCAATCCTTACATCTGACGAAGCTGAAACATTCGTAAATTCAAAATATTTAACTAGTTGTTTTATATGCATGATATCAAATACATCATATACGAGTACATCGATATCAAATTCAAGGGCTAGGCTATTTAATTTATTTATGATTTTTTTATAAAAGCTCATTTTGCAAATATTTTTGTAATAAATATACATATAGGCAGATTGTAAATAATAGAAAAAATATTTAAAAACTTACTTTAACTTATTTAAAATAAAATAAATAGATATAAATAAAATTAATAAATAATAAATTATATCCTCATTATTATTATTTTTGTCCCGCTTTTAGCGAGAAAGATCGAAATTGTTCAAAAATCTAATTATTCACCAATGGATATGTATATAAATGAGTAACGCCCAATACTAATAATCTATCTCCAACGTCAATCTTCGATTGTTCCATATATCTAACCAATCTCTAGATTGGATAGATATATGGAACAATAAGTAAGTGTATAAGTTATTTTACGTTAGTGTTAGTGTTTTTTTAGGTTGTAGTGAAATGGTGCAGTCATTTTTATTTCACGACTTGGAAAGACAAAGCACAGTGTTGGGTTCCGAGAAAATGAATTAAAACAATAACCATGTAGTTAACATAGTTAATAATCAACAATTTAAGAGAATTCTGGTGTAACTTATTTTCTGATAAAGCATTTTTATGTGTGCTAAACCATACTATTTTTTCGATCCTATTTCTGTAAGATTGTATTTCTTTAAAATATTTAATATTGTAAACTTTTTTGAGCCTAAAATATCGAGTTATATTTTTTTATTATTACATAGATAAATAAAACTGTGGTGTACAAAAAACAGTCATTTATTCAAGTAAAGCATTTAGTACAATAGATATGGAGATAAGTGTGGAACAATCATCTCAATATCTTTACATTTTGTCGAAAAATATACAGTCATCAGCCATCAGTCTTTAACCATTTCAATAACTTGTTAAATGCAATGTAATTGTAATTTAAATATTAAATAAATAAATAAATTATTAAATTTAATAATTATTAGTAAAAGCCACTGTTAATGGCATGAGACTGAGAAGCTTGGATGCCGGGGCCATTGATGCTGCTAGCGCCGCTTTGTTGCAAATGTCTGCCATTCTGCTGAACAGACTGCGCAACACTAGATCCGTATCCACCAATGTTGTTTGCGGCAGAAATAGCTGAGCCGAAGTTATTTAATCCTTGGTTTTGAGACAAAGAAACAACTGATCCATAGCCTCCTATGTTTTGGGCAGCAGACTGGGCTACGCCGAATCCCAAGCCGTTTGAGCTAGCGCTAGATATAGCAGAATCGAAACCATTACGTCCATTGTTCTGAACGGCTGAAACTGCTGATCCAAAGCCATTGTTGCTTTGAGCAGAAGAAAGAGATAGTCCAGAGTTGCCGAAGTTCTGAGAAGATGACGATGCTAATCCATAGTTTCTTCCAAAAGAGTTACTGTATGATGAAGCAACCGACTGCTGTAGTCCTAGAGGTGAGAGAACTTGACGGTAAGGAGCAGCACGAGCGTATCCAATTCCTTGAGCGATATTACCATTACCGGCTAGTCCTGCGCCGTAAGCTTCAGCGTCACCACTTTGGAAGGAAGCTCCAATGCTGTTGGACTGGCTGATGCCGCCAATGTTGCTACTGAATCCACTGCCAAAACCAAAAGCTACATTTGGCGCGCGAGCAGTGCGCCATATGTAGATTGGCATTTGGTTTTCTGAAAATAATTTTCATTATTAGATTCATATTTTCTATTCATCTCTTTTGCTTTTATATTTTGGATATAATAAATTTATTGAAACAATAAACTTTGGCTGATTAAATTCTATAAATTGTATATGACAGTAATGACTATTGTTATATCTGCACTTTACTTCAAATTGTTAACATTTGAACTTCACTTACCATATAGAACCGGTAGCGCGTTGCTAGCAGCTACCACGGTGGAAATGACTACAAAAATCTTAGCAATCATTTTTGATTTTTCAAAACTGCCTTTCGCCGAAGTGTAATGTACCTCTGAATCATTTCTCCAAGCTTTTATACTAGAAATGATCCCCCCACTTTCATCACTGGGTCAATATCAAGACGTTGACACTCATAAATTCATATTACGGTAAAGTAACATATCCCGATGGTGATTCCATAAATTCTAAATTAGTATGTAAAATAGTATAATTAATGAATTTTAATAAAATATCAATACCTCATAAAAACTGGATGATCCAGTTCGCAATTGTTTACAGCTTCACGCCAAATCAATTAGATGAGCTCAGACTGCGATATAAAGACGATACTAAAAAAATGTTCTTTTTAACTGCTTGCTGTTCATGTTAGTAAAAAAAATCTCTTAAATTATGATATATACAGTTTATAATACCCATTAAGACAGAAATCCTTATTTATGTTTCCGTTTTAAAGTAGTTACGAACACTAACCTTATGTTTTGATCTACTTTGTTTAATAAGGTAATATTAAATGCTTAAACAAATTTTGTTAATATCGCTTATGTTTTTTTTTCTGAATCGTTTTGCAACATAATATTCATTATATTCATTCATTTGCAACATAATATTTCATATCATTTTAATCTGTTTTTTTTTTAATTTTCTCTTGATTTATATTTTTATAAGTGACAGTGTAGTAATATTTTTAGTGGTTACATACACTAAATAATTCACAAAAATATCGGCACGAAAATTTATAATTATTGTCAATGTAAAAGAAGACCGTAAAACATCATAATATTTTTTTAATAAGGTATTTAGATCGCATAAATATTTTTAAACGCTCAGAACGGATAATCAAAGAACCATACCAAAATTTTAAAGTATGTGACAATGTAAGTTGTAATAATTTTAAGATAATATTTGTAATAAATTACGATTTCAATTTAATAGTTAATTATTATTATATACAATATTGTCGAAACCCTATGCTTAAAAGTCTGTTACATAATTTAATGGCATTATCAATTTTGACAGTTCATTATACCTTTTAGATTTTTTATTACCTAGCGGGATTCGAACCTGCGCCTCTTGGAAACTGTCTAAGTTAAAGTTCCTATCAACTGTCGAAATTCTTTTCAGATACTTATACGCTTCACTGATTTGTGTTGTTAGCATCTCTTTAGGGGAGATTTTTATTTTTAAAAATGATTATTTATTTTTTTTCGTTTTTGAAGTATTATTCCATACTACGGAGAAAAAAATCTCTTTGCTAAGAAACTTAGTAGTCAGAGCGCTTAATGGTTTTCAAATAGTCATCGGTTCGAGTCCCGCCACGTAAAATTTTTTATATGTTTTTTATAAATATTAATAAACATATAATGTCGAACTATACATTCGAAATAATTTCATACATTAACTTTTTAAAACAAAATTAATTAGGTACTAGTAGTAACTTTCTTAATGCTATATTAGAGTTTTTAGTGTTTTAGAGTTATTGCCTGGTAGAGCAACCAACACACAATTTTATTTTGCAGAATGTATATTAATAACACATTCTTTATTTATTTTTCGTTAACAACATATAATTATAACCGAATATCAATAATTCATAACTTAAACTCCTAAACGGTACATTGACTAGGTGGTAATTACAGCTTCCTGTGAATAGAGTCATAAAACACTCTTGGCTTATTAAAATTTATAAAATCCTATATTGAATTAAAATGAAGGTGAATAATCTAATTAAGGGTTATTTATATATTTAATATTGTAAAATATTATCGTCCAAAAATATATCGTATCAGCGTATGCAATTTCTATCTATATTTAATAATTCATACATAAGTATACGGCTAAGAAACACCACGGTGGAAAATTCTGAGTAAGTTTTATGATAAAAATAGTTAACAGCGACTAATTTGACGATAATTGAGACGAGCAAGCATAAAAGTAATATTTTTGTTAAAGACAGTGAAAGGAGTTTGTCAGTAATTCAAAGAAATTTATAATTTCGGGAACAATTTTAATATTAGATATTTAAAATAACAATTTCAAAACAATACTTTTGCCTTCGTTATTTAGTTAAAATTTAATTTTTATTATGAGTTACAGCAATTTCTTGGAACGATCCAATCACTTGGGGATGCGTTCTCGAAAAGATTTTTTACGCAGTTATTTTATTACACTATTGAAATTTATTTAATTTGATTTAAAATAAGCCAAATTATGTTAAATGGTATCAAGTGCACATTAAATTTATTTTATTTAGTATTTAGTTCATATTTGTTATTCCATAACTTGTTCATCTAATAATCTGGAGAAATCTATAGAAGCATTTTGATGAGTAGAAATGGAATTCACGGCAAGTGTTCGCGAAATTAAAATTTAATATTGTAAAATACCCAGAATTCTAAATACATCGATCGTATAGATTGGTTTTGATAAATAATTAATAGGTACTGATGACACTAATAGCAAAATCATAAATTTCAAATCAACAGTAAGTTTAATATATTTAAAATTAATTAAGAGTTGCAATAAACAAGATATTTTACGACAATATTGGATAAGAGACAAATAAGGTTTTAATAAATATAAAATTTATATTATGCACATACATATGTGCATGTATATTGAGGCCGTCGTGGCCCAGGAGCACAAGCGTGTTACTATAAGAGCTTTATACAATATAATTGTGTGTTACATTATAAAATGTATGTAATAGAATCGACAATAATAGTTACGTATAATGTCTATGTTTTTTTTAACTTCACTCAATCCATCCCGCATATAGCAGGGTAGGTAGAGGGAACATGGGAACCCAGTGCTAAGACTATACTTTTTTTCTCCACATTCTGCCGAAATCAGGAGACATTGCTTGCTGAGTGGCAATTCTCAACGCCACACTTTGGACAAGGAAATGAAAATAATAAATATTTTATTTCCCCTAGTGGGAATCGAACCAAGAACCATCGCGTTTATTACACGTTTGAGTCACTGCGCCACGACAGCCTCAATACGATATCTAATTTTACCTAAATATGAACCAACCAAATGATATTTTATAATATTCTAAAATATGAGAAAGTAAAAATACTAAAATACTTAATAAGAAATAAAAATTTTTACGTTAAATATAGGATTTAATAGATAATTAAATTTCAATTATATTATCACAGTAGCAGTAGCAGTTAAGTAAAAGAAAAAAAAAACATTTTTAAATTAATCCTTTTTGTCATTGGACCGGCTGTATTCATCGTTGTCCTCGTATATCGGTCTTGTGTCGTCGTAATCGTCGTTGTAACCAAAAGGTCTTTGGAACCCATAGCCTCCTCCGTTACCACCGTAATAGTTTCCATTAAACTGGTTGTTATAGGAACCATAACCGTTACCAAAATAACCGGGTTTCTCATAATTTCCTTGATTTTCATTGTAACCATGGTAGCTGTTATAACCATTGTATCCATTGTAACCATTGTAACCGTGGTTGGGATAGCCATTGTTGTATTGATAGTTATTAGGATAGTTTCCATTGCTGTATCCTCCACCTCCAGCGCTAGTTGAAGACTGAGATTGACTTATACCAATATTTATAGGCGGGATAGGATATCCTTGATTATAGCCCTGGTACCCACCATAGCCACCTTGGCCACCATAGCCACCCTGGCCACCATATCCGCCCTGGCCACCATATCCTCCACATAAACCTAATTTGGAACATAGCTTATTTTTTAAATGCCTTGGTTCTCCATTGTTTCCAAAATCTAAAATAATAAAAAACGTTATCAATTTGAATTAATAATAAAAAACATTTTTTTTACCTTCATGCTATATTCCGCACATAACAGGGTAGGCAAAGGGAACCTGAGAACCTGGTGTTAAGACACTCCATTTCTCGCTTTCTGTCTAATTATCTGGAAATTGAGTATTGAGACGCGGAACTTAACGCCGCCCCTTTCTTCATTACCAGTTAAAATTATTTTATTATCTAGTTAGCTTTAGTAATGTTATTTTACGTTATTTTTTCTTTTCATTACTCTTTAAATATGCAAGACAACAAACTTAAAATTTGTGATATACAAATCTAAATTAGCCTGGCAGCTTCAGTAAAAAAGTGCAAAAAAATCGACGTTATTCTAAATCAAAGCCTAGTAACATATTAAAAACTTTAATTTAACGGTATATATAATTCTCGTCTGTATCGATATTGCCAGCCTTACAATAAAATTAGCAATAAATCTGAGTAAATTACTACCTTCACCCAAGGCATGGACCACCGCTACAAGCAAGTAGAGCAAAAGATTCGCCATCATGTACTCCGTTAGATCTTAGAACTGTGATGTTTTTTCGCATCAAATAAGTTTTATAGTTCAATCATCTGAGGTCAACTCCCACGTTGTGGCCAAATTAGAATTCGCTACGGAAGTAATGTGACCTCGCCCTTAGAAGATACGGAAGTTGTGATCGTTGATGTCTTTTGCTTTGCGAAATTACATAAAACTAATTTTTTTTAAATATAACAATATACATCAAATTATCATTTCATCAATATCTGCCTGCTATATATATGTATGTATATATATATAGCAATCTTTTCCACTTTCTAAGACAAACTAACTAACATTTACATTTAATACCACACACTAATAATACTAAGAAACCTTTTCTTCAAAATTTCTTTTCAAAATATAAGCATTGTTCGGGTAAAAATCGAACTCACTCACTTCATAGCTACATGACGACCTACGCTAGAAATTTTAAGCATGGCGATACAACCGAAACGGCAAACTATAATTATTATTATAGGTCAGTAACATAGCAAACAATCTTCGATACCCACCACTTTAAACTCATTAAATTACATTTCAACTGTTATTCAAATAATGTTTAATGTGTTAAACATATTATTTTTAATGTTCAAACAGCTGTCAAAGTGTTTATCTAATTTGTTCCAGGATTATCATAATAACTGCAATTTGTCTAGACTAAACTTTAAATCTTAATGTGTTAGACTTAAACTAGCTATGTGAACAAGTATAAAAAAGTAGGTACTGTTTTTGACATTTAAAGGGGTTAGTATTAGGAAAGAGAGAGTCCAGTCGTAGCACAGGGGCACAAAGTGTGTCTGTAAAATCGACGGGTTCGAGGAAATGAAATGTTTATTTACCCTTATATTTTCATTTTCTTCGCTCTGGTGTCGAAGCAAAGCGCGGTGTGTAGTTCCGGTACTCAACATGCAAATTCAGAAGTCGGCGGAAAGTGGGAAACGCACTGTCTTAACACTAGGTTCCCTCTGCCTACCCCGCTGTGTGCGGGATACAGCGGGAAACTAATTTCATTTAATTTATAGATTAAAGTTACGATGTTAAAGTTTTCAAACCATTGAATATGTAATAAGCTAGTAACAGTATTTATTAGTATTACGATTGTTATTGTATATATTAATAAACGAATTATTAAATAAACTAATACTACTAAATAAACCGCAACAAACGTCATTAAATCGTATTCACAACGAAATAAACGAAATAAATTGAAACTTCTTAAATTGTAATTTTAACTTGAACGTTCTTAGAATTAAAACAGAAATTACGAGTTTGTTATAATATTATTCAGTGATTTTAATAAATATACGAGTATACCGTATGTAGGGGCCATCGTGGCGCAGCGCCTGACTGTAAACGTCACGGTTGTGGGTTCGATTCCCCCCCGAAAGTAAACATTATTATTTATTAATATTTTAATTTTTTTGCTCTGGTATCAAGATTCCGCTACTATTTTGCAATAATTACATACTGTATACTCCGATGCCGTTAGAATTGTATGTTACCAGACCAGATAAATAATCAGCTTCACGCTGTATCCCGTGCACAGCAGGATAGGCACAAGGATCCTAGTGTTAAAACACTCCGTATAATTTATAATATTTGTAAATTTCCCATTTGAGCATCGAACCTACCACTACCACGTTTACATTCATATTTTGCCCAAAGCCATCATTATCAGCAGTGTTATACTTATTTTCCTCGTATTTGTATTATAACCTGTTGTCTGTTAACTACTAAATATAATAATTTTGGTTCATATTAAATTAGAAATTTATTATAGATAAACATATAAAAATTGATAAAAAAAAGAAGAAATTTCTTAACGTTCTATGTGATCAGAGTCTATGTCTGGGACTTGACATTCAAGTGTATATTTAAAGTATCTACACCTTTAAAATAAAATACGAAATGCCGCCTACCGAGGTAGTCGTATACGATAGTGCTTAATATATTTTTTCAGCTGTACGTTGCTCTATGTGGTCCGTACCAGAACGACGAAATTATTAATTTTCCCGACTGCAAATCGAACCCACATCTATCACATTTCAGTTCGAATGCTGTGCTGATGAGCCACGACGGTCTAATTAATTATAATTATTTCTATACAAACATTTTAAGTCATCAAAAATTAATAAGGCTAGAATTAAATTGGAAACCGGTGGATGTGGGGTTTTCTCAGCTTGGCAACGTCGTAAAATAGTGTAAAGATAATAAATGTCGACACTGGTCGTCCGCTGAATACGAAATTGTCAATCTAATTGAGCGTTGTAGGTTTTTTTTTAATTTACTAAGGAACTAATAAAGAGTTCAACGACCTTAGCTTTTAAAACTTTAGCTTAAGACTAGCTTAAGGTGATATTTCATTTTTATATATTTCTTTCTAGTTTCACTCTTCACATAGCAGGATAGGTAAAGGATCCTAGGAACCTTATCTTAAGACACATCGTTCCCATTAAGACACTTCCATTCCTCACTTTTGACCGGATTCTCGAGACATTGCGTGTTAAGTGGCGAAACTTAACTCAACATTCTTCAACGTTATAAGAACAAGGAAATAAAAATAAATTAGTAATCCAAAAATTTTAAATGCATAACAATTATTATATTATGAGGCTTATATAGGCTAGTTCCCCACTCGGAGAAAATTAACATTTTGGTAACAAAGCGAGACGTTAAGTTCTTACACTCAACTTGCAATGTCTGAAAAATAGTGCGGAAAGTCGAGAACGGAATAGTATAATACTGATCTTATATTTTAGTATCCATATTTTGATGTACTTTTTAGCATAAAAACGGATGTTAAAAATGTATATATATGGAAATCATTTATTATTTACTTCCTTTATATAGAAACTAATAAGCCTCATGGCTGCGTCTGAGGTCGAACGTGGGCGTTTCTCAAATATGACGTAAAAATAACAATTTTATGTAAATAGTTTTTGGTTTTAAAAAATAATTAGTTGTTTTAGTAATTAGTCTCTTTATATAATAGGATATAAAAATTATACAATTTCACACATTAAAAACATATTTTTAGGGTTTTCTCTTAAGTTTGTTACGAATGTGAAGAAAGCAATAAATGTCTTGTGATTCTTCTATCTTCGTGTGTGTATGTTAAATAATAAAATACAAATTTATATAAGGTCAAGCAAGTACTATATCATCTATTTGTATAATGAATATATTGAATTTGAATATAGACTATCTTATGCTATCACAATTGACACAACTGAGTCACTACGGCATTTATAAATATTTCTTATCTAAATTATATAAGCAAACAACTAATAAAATGACAAACGGATATATTTAACCTGTTTAAGTGTAACTGCTCCCGTAGAAATAAAAGTAATTTAGTATCATAGAAAAATTATAATTTTTCATCCATTTCCTCTATAAAAACAACGTAATCCTTTTAACCAGTTGCCTACTAAATTAAAGTTAATAAAAAACAACATTCTGATATGTACAGCGATACATAGTATTATAAATTTTAATATTATGTAAATTTGGCAACATATTTGAGACCTAGATCGATCGATCGAGATTAAAGTATCATAACTTAAACTGTTTAATCTAGAATTGTCGCTGTTAGTAAATATTTGACATGTATTTTATCGAAATTCAAGTTTTTTTTAAATACTAATAGTGTTTTATGACTACCTCTATAACTAATGGTATCTTGTAAACGTGGTTGTGAATTCAATCTACACTTTTCTTTTTCCTTATGGCTTTACGCTGTAGCGCTGCTGCTGCTGACAGCTGTGGACAATGCGGACCTAGTATTAAGACACACCATTCACCACACTCCACCCAAATTTCGAGACATTGTTGTTAAATTTCGGAACATTTTGTCTTGGTACCAGAGCGAGAAAAGGAAAATTATAATACATTATCTAGATTGGGAACCAAACCGTCACCTGAGTTCTTTCGTATTCTCTTTGTATTTCCTTAATGTTCCTTAACTATATATAACCACTCTATTAAATATATATTTTTTAATACTAAATTTCAATATCCTTCTTTGAATACATCAGACCAACAGCCAATTCTTAATTATATCTATATGTGTGAAATTTAAATAGAAATTTTAATTTTTAATCAATATTAATTTATAAATGCAACCTAACGGCGTCTTATATTAGCATATCAATATTATATACTTTGAAATTAAATGGCTGTTAGTGTTTTGACATGTCGGTGACAGGATTAACACCTTTGTGAAAGTTTTTAGCAAAATGCTAATGTCAGTCGAGAGTAATGTAATTATAATTGCCAAATAAAGTAATGAGGCCGACACAGCGTCCGATTTTAAACGCGACGGTTGTGGGATCGTTTCCCAGTTGGAATGTGTTTTTTTTCTCGCTCTGTTAACGAGATAAACACAGCGTTTAGTCCCGCAAGTATTGCTTGCGGGACTAAAAAAATAGAAAGCTAGAAAATTAGATTGATACTGATAGTTGGGAATGTAGTGTATTAACACTACGATAGCGACAAAATGTGTTGCTAATACCATTCTACTAACTTTTCTTTAAAAAAGCTTTATAAAATAAGTCATAGAGAAAAAGAAAAGAGCAAAGAGCACTGACAAAACTGATTTTTTTTTTTAAAAAACCGGACAAGGGCGAATCGCTCTTGCCCACTGAGGGTTCCGTAAAAAATAGAGACCTTGGGCCGTAGATACAAGTATATGATAAAAGTTTTTAACAGACAGACAGACGGACGGACAACAAAGTGATATTAAAAGGGTTCTTTTTTCCTTAAAAAGTAACGGAACTCTAAAAATTATAGATTTTGTCTTTGTAATCCAAAAAAAATATTTAAATCAAAAATTTGCCCAAAATAAGATTTGTATACACAGTCTTTATCCGAGAACCACCGGGGCCCACTTATCGATAGGAAAAATATTAAAATAGTTAAATATTTTTCATACAAAATAAAGTATAAATATAATCTAATAAATAAATTAAAAGCAAATTAAGGCGATTTCTTTAAAAGAATTCTGTAAGTTATTGATCATTAGGACTATAACACTATTTTTAGTGCCAATTAGAATCATTTATGAGGAGAATGCAAATACTATATACAGCAAAGATTTTTATTGTCGACTTTTTTATTTATTTATTCAAATGACTTTAGCCTATGGTACTTAAGTCACTAGTTTGACCATATCGAATAGCTTTTAATGGCTTTACTTAAAACATTATTTAATTAATTAATTAAATATAATGGAAGGTTGTTATAAACAAAATATATTATAAATAATAATTAATACAATATATTATAATAATAGATTTTTTTTAATATCTAGATTTTTTTATTTCGTTGGCGAAAAATAGCAAATGTTCCTAGGTGTTTTTAGTGTGTAAGATCTTAATTTAGGTTGAGGTATATTGAAATAAATTTAAATTTAGGTATTTTTCATTTTATTTTTCATTAATATTTTTTCTATCATTTACCGTTAGATCTTGAAATAGCAACAGCTATAGCATTACCATTTACACTAAAAGAATTGCTTAGAGCTGCATTTTTATTGCAGTCGTCACAAGGTAATCCGTTGTCACTATCAATGAGCTTTTCAAGTTTATGATCTGAACCAATCTCATGGTGGTGGTGGTGATGATGTGGAGGGTCCCAGTAGATTGGAGGTGGTGGTGGTGGGTGATGTATTGGAGGCCAATAGTTTTCTGAGGGTAATGGAGGTGGTGGATGTATTGGAGATCTCCAGTAGTTCTCTGGAAGTGGTGGGGGAGGTGGAGGTGGAGGATGTATTGGAGATCTCCAGTAGTTCTCTGGAAGTGGTGGTGGAGGTGGAGGTGGAGGATGTATTGGAGATCTCCAGTAGTTCTCTGGAAGTGGTGGTGGAGGTGGAGGCGGTGGAGGTGGAGGCGGTGGAGGTGGAGGAGGTGGAGGCCAATAAGGCTGGTCTATTGGTGAATCGCACCTGTAGGATCGTTTTAGTCTTTGTATTAGGACGCCATTGCCATCTGAAATGATTTTTGTTAATTATAAATTAATTAATTAATAATGAATAGGTTTATAATAAATAAAATACACGATGTACAACAGTATTTGAAAGCTGTATATTTTGTAGCGTGGGAATTAATTATATTATAGATTTTATACTTTTCCACATCTTTTACATTTTGGCAAAATGGGGATCATTGAAATATAATAACTCCTCCAAGTGGAAACCAGAATTACACAAGTACTGAATTAATATAACATATTATCATTATATTCATCTCAGCCCTCCTTCAGAAAATAGTATAAGTTACAACAAGTACTGCGAATAAAATCAAAAGAAAAATTGAAGAAATTTCTAGAAAAATAATGAGTAATTATTTACTATTTAAATATTATACGTACCACGATCCAAGCTACGAGCAGAACATTGTGCAAAAACGATAGCTAAAATGATGATACTAAGACCAGCCATTTTTAATTTATGGCAAAAAAAACTAACATATTCTTTTTATATATATCAAGATCAGTTGTCAAAATATTGAGAATAATTTCCTGCATCATACTGTGTTAATAAATTGGGTAAGCTGCTAAGTGTGAATTGATTTGGTTTAGTAAATATTGTACTATTCCACGTCTTTCTTTACGTAATGTGTATTTTTTGGATATATTTAGCACGAGGTAATGTCCCTTTTCAAAATTTTTGTGACAATTTATAAATTGTTTTTTTATTTGTATATATTTTTGTTTGCTTCACGCTTGTATCTTGCACATTTAGGCGTGAAGGCAGAGTAATCGAAGTTGCCAGTAGTTTTTTATAATTTAATTTAATTATGTAACAAATAGAAATGAAGCCGGCGTGGCGCAGGAGCACAAGTGTGTGACTACAAACACGATGGTTATGGGTTCAATTCTCACTTGGGGAAATGAATTAATTAATATTTTTAATTTTCCTTACTCTGGTAACAAGGCAAAGTGCGGTGTTATTAAATTTCGCCACTCAATACGAAATGCCTCAAGAGTGTGTTAATACAAAGTCCGCTCTTCCTACCTTTCACTTTCATCTCAAACTTTGAACTTCGTGCCGTGTGATCCCGGCCTAGAATAGGATTATCCTGTACTGGTGGTGTCGTAAGAGGCGACTAAAGTACGTGTGGTAGAGTCACGTCGCCAGTAATGGCAACACGCATGGGCAGACTCGACCGGATCATTACCACCCCCGGCATTTAAAACCGGAGTGAAGTAGTGGCTTTATGCCACTGCGTTTCGTATCAGGTAATGCCGGGCTCCGGCACCCAACCCACCTTAAAGGCCGGCAACGCGCCTGTAGCTCCTCTAGTGTTGCACGGGGCCGTGGGCGGCGGTAATCACTTACCATCAGGTGACCCGAACGCTCGTTTGCCTTGTCTTTCCCATAAAATAAAAAAAAACTTTGAACTAACTTTAACGCCCAATATTAATAATCTATCTCCAACGTAAATCTTCGATTGTTCCGTACATCTATCCTATCTCTAGATAGGATAGATGTATGGAACAATCGAAGATTGACGTAAGAGATAGATTATTAATATTGGGCGTAAGTGTCTATGGATTTTATTCGTATGTACAATTCCAAACTAGATAGGGCCTTCCAGCATTATAACGATTGAATAATATAACCTCAGGCAGAGTCACAATAGTAAATTCAAATTCAAATTCAAATAATTTTATTCAAAATAAGAAGTTACATGCTTCATTTTTTGAACGTCAAATTTACCACCAGTTCACTAAAATTAATGCCTCAGACCTGAGAAGAACCGGCGCAAGAAACTCAGCGGGACCTATTTTTTAAAATCAATTTTAAACAAATACATATTTAATTATTTGTGACAATGATACCTTTGAAACAGACTGGAGCGAGCATTTCATTCCCAAGG
>JAATLQ010035495.1:0-37873 GCA_013421005.1 Heliconius erato x Heliconius himera
ACACAGCAGGGTAGGCAGAGGAAACCTAGTGTTAAGACACTCCGTTCCCCACTTTCTGCCGAATTCTGGAGGCATTGCGTGTTGAGTGGCAGAACTCAACGCCGCGCTTAGCCTTGACACCAGAGCGAAGAAATGGAAATATAAATTTAAGTAAATATTTCATTTCCTCGAGTGGGGATCGAACCCACAACCGTCGTGTTACAGTCACACCCTTGTGCCCCTGGGCCACGACGGCCTCAATATATATATATATATATATATATATTTCAAAAACAAAAATATATACTTTTTAAAATTAAAATCTTTCTAAAAGTAGAAAGAAGATGCTTCCCATTTTCTTTGCCATTCTTTTTAAAGATCAAAATATGCCATAAGCAAATTTTAGACCTCTATAATAGAAGGTTATCATTTAATGAAACTTAAAAGGTGTGATTAAATCAATTTATATTAAATTATCTGAAAATAAATTCAATACTTGTGAACTTGTATTACTACCTTCTATCGCGGGCTCTTAATGAACTCTAAACGATAAGATTACCCTACTGACTCTACCTTATAGATATCTGTTGCAAGTGACACTCCGTTTTATTACCAAAGTTAATTTACCGGACAGATAAGAATATTATGATTTAGTGATTACACTGTGGGAAATTGAGGAGAGTAACATAACGTTACATAATATATAAAAAGATAATTAAAAAAGTAAATTATTAGAAACTGATAGTTAATTAAAGAATTTTACTTTATACTCTATAAAAGTTAATGTTTTAAATAATAAGTTCTTTGATTTTCACGATTATTACACATTTTAAATGAAACTATTTTAACCGGATTAATCGCATATATTTTGTACTTTTATACATTTTTGGAAACCCGACGTTTCGAACACTTTGCAGTAGTCCGTGGTCACGGGTAGACTAGTACAAAATATACGCGATTAATCCGGTTAAAATAGTTTCATTTAAAATTAACGTTTTAAATTTTGGCTTCATAATTTATATAATATAAAAATTAAATTAAATTAGCTTCACGCTGTATCCCGCACACAGCAGGGTAGGCAGAGGGAACCTAGTGTTAAGACACTCCGTCCTTCCCACTTTCTGCCGAATTCTGGAGGCATTACGTGTTGAGTGGCAGCACTCAACGCCGCGCTTAACCTCGATACCAGAGCGAAGAAAATGGAAATATAAATTTAAGTAAATATTTCATCTCCTCGAGTGGGGATCGAACCCACAACCAGTCGGTTTTGCAGTCACACCTCGTGCCGCTGCGCCACGACCGGCCTCTATATATAATATAAACTTAATGTAATACAATTTAAAATGGAATTGGTAGTTTTTGTCCATTCGCTTTTAACATCTTGATAGTTAAGAAGCGAGATACTATTTACTTTTGCATATTAATATTTTAATAATATTTTATTAGTCGATTAATTTACATCAATAAATTTATAAAGATAAATTGTCTCTATTTAAACACTTTTCTAATTTTCTATTTAGTATGAACACGTGTAAGTTGTCCATATAGAACAAAGGACTTGATATAAGAACAAGCGCAAGCCAGTGTTCATAATTTTTAGTGAAACGGCGTGTTCCACTCGGCTTGCCGCTGGGTTCAAGGTGCGGCGCATACGGGCCCATATCACAATATAAATTAACTTTATTCTGATTGTTGGCTTTTTAGTTTCTTCATAAGGAACTCTTTAGGTATTTTGAAATGAAGCTGACATCCCTTTCAGTTATGAGTTCAACATTTGATTAATTTTTAAATGTTAAATCAATGTTTGAGGTAGAGTCGATGATAATTATGTTATTTTTTATTATTAAGTAAAAAAATTTGTTATAGAGTTAAAAATGTTTGGCTTTACTAACTAATAAGAGAAACACATCTTATTTTTCTATTAAAATACGTTATAGTTTTGTACACAAATTGTAGATAGTAGAGACATCACCGCAATTTAATAATGATCAATACAGAACACCTCACAGTATTTAGCTAAGCACACAAGCAGGATAGAGTCCTGGCCATACATCAGCGTGACAGTTATCGCCTTTGAATCAACACACGAAGCTGACGTCACGTTAGATATGAATTATTGCGATTATCTCCCAATCGACTCTGCGGCATATGATATTGTAATATAACACGTAGGTATATTAAATGAACTATATCTATATTATGTCTAAGATTCAATTTAATTATTTTTACGCACGACGTAAACTTAGAAATAGTGTATATATTTTAATTTTTAATAACTTAGTATACCGTGTAGGATAGGTGGTGAAAAATAAGTGAAAGATCCCTTAATCATTTCGACCAAATAGAACCATCACGAACGAAAATAATTTTGAATAAACATTGCTCTAAGTAAGAATCGAATTCACAACTGCAAAATCAATATAATAACTCACTTACAACTGAATTTTATATTCCTATATATTAATCATATGAAAATGAATTAATTTTTATATATTATAAACTATTTTATATATTTTATTAAACATCGTCTAAATCTTGCTACAAAATCCATATCTAGCAAGAGCCTTGTGACCGCTTTTTGTTTTAAATACAAAATAAACGGCTTCTAGGGTTGCGAGATCATTGTCTGTATTAGGCTTACTCTACACAGAGCTAGAGTTAGTCTCTATCTGATCAATGTAGCTACCGTAAGTTACTACTGTTTAAAAATAGTCAATAACCTAGTACTGTTTAATATATACCGTACCGTGTAGTGCTGCTTATTATATACCTGTAGTACTATTTTTAATATAGGAGGCCAATGTAGCGCAGTCGCACATCGCGTGACTGTAAACGCGAAGCTTGTGTGTTCGATTTTCGTTCTGGGGCATACCCCAGTTATTTCATATTTACATCACCTCGTACTGGTACATAAACCAAAAAACAAAAAATGGCGCGGAAGTCGAGTTCCGTTACTCAACACCCAATGTTTCGAAAATTCGACGGCAAACAGGGAAATGTAGGGTTTTAACACTAGGTCTTCTCTGCCTACACTGCTATATGCGAGCTAAAAAACAAATCAAAATATTTAATATTAAGTAAAATATTTAAATAATTGATATTATGATTTTCTTATCTAATTTTATTAAATTTTGAAGTACAATTTAAAAACGGTTTGTATACGAACGATTATTTTAAATTTCCTTGATTCCCTTAAGAGTATTCAATATCTGTATTAATTATGTTAGTTGCTTTAAAACATCTCATCATGACCATAGAGTCGTTTCGAAGAGCTCAAAAGTATCATAATTCAAATTTTTATATTTCTTTAAAGCGTAAATAATAACACAAGATCCTCATTAAAAATATATATTTTGTAAATTACATTTAAAAAAAAAAGATTTAACAAACCTCGAATAAAGGTCTCTCATGTTGCTATTATATTCAAAAAAAAAAATATTTCGTAATTACCGTAATAAAACTTAATTCACATTTTTTGTGCGTATTAATAACAGCCCAAGTTAATACTCGAATTATTGCCAACACTTGTTGATAAGCAAATATTTATGTAGTAATTGTGGCCTTATCGCTTATAGGCTCAGGTTGTTAGACCGATAGGTAAAAATGAGGTGGAAGGTCGTCTTTAGTTAATTACTTACCTACTGAGCTCTTCTTTAATATATATTTTTACGCTCAATTTTTTTTTCGTTAATTATACAATAGAATCATCGAGAATTGCAATATATTTCAATCTGTTGTACTTTTCTCCCATTTAAACATATTCAATTTTGAATACTCGAGGCCGTCACGGTGCGGTGACTGTATTGGATTGTAAAATCTGTGATTGAGGGTTCCATCCCTACTTAGAAAAAAATATTATTTTTATTTCTTCGCTTTGGTAAGGCAAAAAGCGGCATTGCGTATATGCTTAATATATATTATTCAAAAATTCTGGCGGAAAGCGGAGAACGGGATGTCTTAACACAACGCTTTCTCTGTCTACCCTGTTATATGCTAAATTAAAT
Source organism: Heliconius erato x Heliconius himera (assembly GCA_013421005.1). NCBI lineage: Eukaryota > Metazoa > Arthropoda > Insecta > Lepidoptera > Nymphalidae > Heliconius > Heliconius erato x Heliconius himera. Next base: position 3,984 of record JAATLQ010035495.1, read on the forward strand.
AATATTCTAAAATTTTAAACATAACTCAAAATAGAGCTCAACCCACAACCACAGCGTATAATTTGGCATATTCCACTTGCATCGTCATATCGTACAATTTTAAGATAAAAACATAAATAATATATTTAATTTTTACGACCAGAAACTAATTTGTTTCCGTTTCCGTTTAGAACTATCCACGGTCAATGAGCATATGAATTTTAAATTGCTAATCTTTAAATATACGTAATTAATATTTTAGAATTTATATATAGGTATATAATTTTCACGTATAATACTGATATTTTCAAAATTTAATATTAAGAAGTAACCTTTAATTAGCCAAAATATATATATTAATAAGTAACAAAAGCGAGAAGACATAATTTGAAATCCTTTAAACTTATGAAAGTAATATTTTTTATACAAATATAATATTGCAAATAATAGTATGTAAATAAATATATATTTATTCATATGAAAAGGAAGTTACTTAAATGTTATGTATAGATAGAGTTTCTTTTATTTATTCAATCTGCATCAAACTTAAAAACGTTTTTACTTTTAAAATTCAGTGCAAAATTGATAGGACTTTTTTATTTTTAAATAGTTATACATATATTTTCTTTACTTAAATTCAGTCTCATTTACCATAACAAATTCTGGTAGACAAAGCGCGGCGTTAAGATCTGCTCCACAACACGCAGATATACCAATACGAGTGAAAAAGAGAGAACAGAATGGTTTGATGGGAGGTTATCTCTGCCTACCCTTTTAAATAAAGCTCATAGCGTGTAGTTAAAGAAAAATAAACATATATTTTCTTTTTTATTAAATATATGCATAACTAGTTATGGTCCAACAACAACGCAATAGAACAATTGTTACATCTCAGTAGACACCGAAATAAGTTGTAAAATTACACTGCCTTATAAGGATAATAGTTAGTACCAGGTATTGCTTGGACCAAGCAATACTTGGTACCGACGAAATATGTACATATGTTCAAAGTTATATTGACTAATTTAATTTTTATTTCATGTTTTTTTCCGCATGCAGGATTACCCATTTTCGGGACATTGCGTGTTAAGTGGTAGAACTTAAGTCTGATTCTAGCCTTCCAGAGCGGACAAAAAAAAACAAAAATAATCTTTCCCTCAAGTGGGATAGCAAATCCGAACGAATCCAATCGTATAAAAAAAAAAAAATTCAAATATTATATATTATTACATTCAATTCAATTCTATAATTCAACCCTCAATTCTACATTTCCATCGAATTGTAAGTAAAAAGCTGAAATTCTTTGTCCCTGTCGTCCGCTAGATGTCACTACGTACCGTTGGAGAGACTTCGTTAGAGTTCCCTGGAGATAGAAGGTTATTCACTGTTGTTTTGTCGAAGCTACTTTCAAAAAGTATTTATATATTTATTTTTTTAGTATTATAAAAAGAAATGATAGAAAAAGTTATCGATACGATATTGTAATAATAATATTTTTCTTTTTAGTTAAACGTATTAATATGACTCATAGCATCTATTTTACTATTTTCTATTATAAACAGGATATTCCAAAGCCTTATAAATATTATATTCGACGATTTCCTGCCCTGGTTCGGCCAGAGAGTATTATGATTGATAGGCGATGCCAGGCTTCCTGCGATTTGTCTAGACAATGCATTGGACGTTAAGTGGCTTAGAAAATTACTCTAGTGTCTGATCTGTAGATGATTGTGAATAGATTTAGTTCGCGACTTGGGCAGTCGTGACAATGCTGGGACTAGTGTGAGACGCCATTTTAATAGTATTATAAATGGGAAATGTATATTTAGAGATATTGGGTAATAATTAGCTGAAATATTTAAATTAGCTTCACGCTATATCCTGCACACAGTAGGGTAGGTAGGCAGAGGGAACCTAGACACTCCGTTCCCCAATTTCTGCCGTATTCTGGAGTGCATTGCGTGTTGAGTGGCAGAACTCAACGCCGCGCTTAGCCTCGACACCAGAGCGAAGAAATGGAAATATAAATTTAAGTAAATATTTCATCTCCTCGAGTGGGGATCGAACCCACAACCAGTCGGTTTTACAGTCACACTTCGTGATGGTGCGCCACGACTGGCCTCTAATTCTCCTCTGAAATATTTGAAATAGCTAAAGTATTTTGAATTTAGGTTACTATGTCGCAATAGAACAGCATTTGATGTAAACGTGACAGTCGTGAGTTATCTGTCTAGTTTTGAGTAGGACTCCGAATTCTGCAGGTATAGTGTGTTGAGTGGTAGAATTTAACGCCGCGCTTTAATTTGCATAGCGACAAAAATGAAAATATTTATTATTTAATTTTCTCGAGTGGAAATCAAACCTAGAACCTGTGGCGTGTACGTGTAGCATGCTTGTGCCCCTGCGCCACGACTGGCCTCAGAAGTAGAAAATATTTTTAAAAAATTATAGCGGAGGCAAAATAAATTTCATAGCCATAATATACTGTGTAATTATAGTAATGGATATACCAGTAAATTCAACTTTGAAGTGTTATTTAAAAAGAATTAAAAAAATGAAGCTACGTGACTTTTTACTTGTACACGATAAAAATACTTATTGAAGGTTAGAGCTAACATTTAATTCGCATTAACTCGTACTAGTAAATGTCTTGTTTTGTTCACATTGCGATAGACTCTATACAAAAATGTTACGAAGAAAACGATATTGCGAACTCTTAATGTCTTTAAATACAAAACAAACGTTTGTAACGTTCTTTAAAGTACTTTAAATATTAAGAGAGCAGGTGTAATCTCAAAATAGTTACTTACAATTCACGTCTCTACATCTCCTGACAAATATATTGTTAAAAAAATGGTTTTTGCTAGAAACGTTAATATAATGGTCACATAAAGCTATTTAAAGAGTTTTTAATAGAGTCATTTAAATTACATCAGCTTGAAACTCAATAACTCCTATATAAAATATCGTTTTAATAATTAAGTTACTTTTGTAATTATTGTATGAATGACATTTCAGATGTAAGTATACTATTATCAGTTAAATAATTCATACGTAAATTCATTCCTAAATTAAATAAAGTTGTAGTAAATATAAATAATTTTAAATGAATATGTAATTAGATAAAATAAAACCCAGGCATAAAGCAAATACTCGCGCCCAACACACAATATGTCTCAAATACACAATGTCTATGAAATAAAAAAAAAATGTGTATTTTTAAATTATAATTTTTACGTAATCACGTGAGACTGTGGCGTACATCTGTAGTTAAAGTGTCAAAACATTATATCTATCCTAATTAGAACAATTATCGCTTTATCGTTTTGTCTATCCATACAATCTTATAAGATATAAAACACTACGTAGAGTTAAAAAAAATAATTCATAATAATATATAACAATGAAGATGTAACAATCAAAAAAAGCGTATCATTAAAATTGTAGAGTCATGCGTCACTCGTTGAATAAACATCTTAGCGTAATTACACCGCATCTATCCGTCCGGCGCGGCGAGAGCTACCGGCGCCGCCTAATTATATACACAAGCTTTAATATTCAACGTTCAACAAAATCGATTACCGATCATTATTCGAATACATTCAAGTAATTAACCGATCACTCGATTCACTCTCGATGTCGATTGAGATGATTTACATAATGATATTGTTAGCAAAATAAACGAGTTGCGGCTCTACGCGGCGGTCCTGCGCCTTACGCCGCAATAACGGGACTCTACATAATAATTGGATCAAATCGATTTCAAGAGACCATTGTTGGCGGTGACTAATAAATAATGAGTCTTGGTAGACATATATTATATATCGCTTGGAATAGAAATCATTTTTTTTTGTTGTTTCAAAGTATATTTAATTAAAAGTTGATTAATATTTCTCTTTGTTTTGCTTTGTAAGAACGTTGCATCAAACGGATGCACCATAAATACATAATTGTTTTAAATGAAACTATTTAACCGGACTAATCTTGTATAATTAGTATTATACATTTTTGGAAATCCGATGTTTCGAACACTTTGCAGTAGTCCGTGGTGATATAATAATTATACCAACTGACAGACAAATACCACCTCAGTCTACCCGTGACCACGGACTACTACAAAGTGTTCGAAACCCCCGATTTTCAAAAATGTATAATACTAAATATACGCTATTAATCCAGTTAAATAGTTTCTTTTTAAATGTGAAATAATCCCGAAAAACAAAGATTACATAACATAGTATTTTTTCATGTAAATATTTTACTCCCTATTTATCATTGTATTTGGACATGAGCCATTAATTAAACGAAATGAGGTGTATTAGACAGGTGCATGGTACAGGCAGGGTGTTACAGAAAGCCGGCGCTAAGTTTTTACCGAGATTATTTCGTCGCAAGTGCAAGGCAAGGTGCGACGCTAAGACACCGTTACTTAATTCACTTCTATAATAAGACTTATATGTCTAAATTATATAATAATAATTAATAAGTAATTTGTCCACCAGTCGTGGCGCAGTGGCACAAAGTGTGACTGTAAAACCGACTGGTTGTGGGTTCTATCCCTACTCAAGGAGGTGAAATATTTACTTAAATTTATATTTCCATTTCTTCGCTCTGGTGTCGAGGACAAGCGCGGCGTTGAGTTCTGCCACTCAACACGCAATGCCTCCAGAATTCGGCAGAAAGTGGGGAACGGAATGTCTTAACACTAGGTTCCCTCTGCTTACCCTGCAGTGTGCGGGATACAGCGTGAAGCTGATTTATTTTTAATAAGTAATTAACAGTATGAAATGTATCGAGCTCCAGCGCCCGTCCGACTTGAGCTGTCCACTTTTGTTTTTACAATATTATTTGATTGCGTGGGAAAGATTGCTTACCGAGATATGATTTAGTGATGAATGTGAGTACTGAATATAAGTACATTGTATAGTTTAGGTCAATCTGAAAGTAAAAGACATGTAGAGACAGGGTATAAAGTTTGATAAGCTGTTGTTCTCTTGTCTAATATAAAGAGAGAAAGTGATAGAGTTTAAGAATAATAAAAAAAACTTGTCTTAATATTTTTTTTTTTGACATTAAGAAATTGAACCGACTTTAAATATAGTGTGCTAATATTTTTTACGCGTCAAACATGTAATATTATGTTAGTTAATTAAATATAATATGGAGTGCGAACCAGTTTTTGTTTCTTAGGGCGAGCGCCACTAAAAAACGCATATAATTACTTTTGGTTTGAAAATAAAGCTACATAAGTTAATTAAAACATATTTAAAGGATAGCATTGTTGAGTACTCGTTATCTAAGTCGGTAGGTGCATATCAGAGGACAGGTTCCTTAATTACAGACGCGGAAAGACCCTCGATTCTTTAATTGACTCCCACACAAAATACTCAATGTCGAAATTTTTTTTTGTTACTTTGTGACAAAGTTTTTGTGTGATTTGTGTCAATCGCATGATACTTGACTATGTAAAGATATCACTTTCAAAAGTTCAAAAGATATCACAAAATATCTCACTGAATATGGATATGTGCTATATATATCTTTTACCATAAATAATTTTAAATTTTTTTCAGCTTTACCCTGTATCACGCATATATCAGGGTAGGCAGAGGGAGCCAAGTGTTAAGATACTCCGATTCCCACTTTCCGTGGATTTTTAGAGCCCTTGCATATAAAATGGCGGAACTCAACGCCGTGCTTTGTCTGGACACCAGAGCGATAAAAATTAAATATTAATTCATTATTTTTTTTAGTTTTTCGCTTCATTATGCATATAGCAGTTTAGGCTGAGAGAACCCAGTTCTAAGACAGTTCGCTCTCTATCAATAAATGTAACATTTAACCTCGTAACCATAGATTTCATTCAGTCTATACGATGAAATCAACATTATTCGTAATAAATTATAAACATATAACAGTTTGCTCTGATCTTATCATTTTATTTAAAATCAACGTAATATAAACAAAAACTGTAAAACTTAAATGCATTTTTATACGGTTTCCAAATGTAAATATGTGAATAATAATATATTAGAGACTATTAAAAGATATCTAAATATATTAACGACACTAATAATGAACGGTACATTACAGCTATAGTTTGCAAATTAAGAAAAAACTAAGAATAAAAAGCGCATTCTTCCATTTTGCATACTATTAACATGTGAAATATGGGAACTTATTGAAATCTCTTAAATTAATCTAGTTTTGGTGAAAGTTGGCTGATTTGCACTACAGTTCGGTGGAGTGGTGGAGAAGAGAGTGGAGAGAGAGTAGAGATAAACATGAGGTAATTAAGTAAGTATATTAGTTTTAACGTTATTTTATACAAATATATAGTGTTTTCATTTCCTCGCTGTGGTAACAAGGCTAAGCGAGGTGCTAATTTACACCAATCAATGTGGAAAACGTAATGTCTTAACACTAGGTTTCCTCTGCCTGTTCTGCTGTATGTAGGATAGAGTATGAGTTGTGAAGCTAAAAAAAATACATTTTAAGAAGACTTAGAGGGATTTTTTTCTTTGATATCTAATATTAACTTGTCGTATAAAATGGACATTCAGATGTAGGCAGGCAGATGTTTTAGTTTTTAAATTAACAAACTTTATTATCCATTAAATAGTATAATAAATAAAGAAAGTGTCTCTTTTTTTTTCATCCCTTTTATATAACATGAGCAATGAATATTATAAGTACTAAATAGTACTTATCTGTGTGAGAGTAATGGCTGTGAGTTCAAATCTCACTAGTAGTTAGCAATGTTTAGAATGTAGGGGTTTCTTGAGATAGATAGAGATAGAGAAAATGCACAGTTCAGTTTTTCCACCCATCATACCATGACACCAGGCTTTCTCTATCTGTCTTATAAAGTGCGGAAATATCGTAAAGATATAAAAAAATGCATAAATATAATAGCTTCTGGCTCTAAACGTGATGATTATGGGTTTGAATTAGTTTCATGCGTGGAGATCCGCCACTCAACACGCAATATCTCGAAAATTTGACGGAAATACCGGAACGCAGAGTCTTAACACTATGTTCTCTGTATACACTGATATATGCAAAAAAAATCGTGCAGCTAAAAAAAATATCAAAAATAATACTAAAAATAAAAGAAATAAGTTCACTATAACATTTAATGCAAAAATACTTTAAATTGAACAGTAGTGGCTGTAATAAAACGTTTTGTACGACACCGCGGTTTAACCCGTAGGTACACCTTGATTTATAAGCACTCTTTCTTCGAGGTCACTTTGCTGGAACATTAAGGTATATTGTAACTAAATTACTTGCAAATGAGCTTGTGTATTTTTTAATTGTGTCATAAGCGACTAAGCTGTATTAGTGATGTTCTTAGGCTTCAAAAAATATTTGATATGAATTTAAATACTTCTAGTTTACTTACTATCCAGTCATCGCACAAGTTTGTAATCGAGACTGGTTGTGGGTTCGATACCCACTCGAGGAAATAAAACATATATTTAAAAGTATATTTTCATTTCATTGCTCTGGTGTCGAGGCAAAGCGTGGCATTGGGTTCCGCCACTCAACATGCAATGACTCCAGAATTTGGCGGAAAATGGGGAACGGAATCTCTTAACATTAGGTTCCGTCAGTGTGCGGGATACAGTGTGAAACTGATTTATTAAGTACTTTTAATACATGAGTCACAAGCTGTATATTAAATAGAAATTTAATTTTAGTAGTTCAGTTTGACTGGAAAATATAAAATATTTAGAAATGCAACATCTTTTCTAAATGTGAAGAAATTTACAAAAACACTTTAAAACTTTGCTCGCTGCCTTCCAAAATTTCTTATGAATTAGGTATTATAGGTTTTTGTACAAAAATTAAATATTTTATGAAGCTTTATTCATATATTGAATAAATAATAAATGTTTCTAGTGATTTTCACATGCAAATTACCTTTATAAATACTTTTATAGCTACAGCAAAAGAAATAAATGTTTTGTATAATTTACTACGATAGGTGTGTTCAAGCTAAATGCAGCAGTTGGGCAGAAATGTGAGGCATTATTACTGTACACGAACTACTTTGATTTATTATAGAGCTTTACATACTAGGTAGGTTGCTCGCAAATTACTTTTTAAATTTTCTTTAAATTTTTTTAAGATGTAAAAAAAATTTAATCTTTTTTTTATTTTAAATATACTAGGTTATTTATATACATATAAGAAATATATAGAAATAACAATTGAACCAGTAACACTTTTATTAACGTGGTATGATTTTTTATTTGTTTCCTGGAATCTGCAATCAGCTATCATAATAATCTCTCTATATTGTATAAACATAAAACTTTTTAGTTTTTTATTAGTTGTGATCATGATGACGATCAACACACCATGGCTCTTGTAGAATTGGTCTAATTCTACAAACAGCCATAGTTTGCATTACTCAAAGGCGTCATGTTTCTCAGAGGAAAGACTAAATTTACTAACTCATCCTACACACAAAACTAATTTAACAACAGATTTTTACTTATATCAAATGAGCTGCTGATACCAAGGGCAGGTGCACACATACCGTAACGACCGCAGCGTTCCGGCGTCGATCGTAAGATAACACTTCATGGCATCTAATTTCTTTGACGCGTGTCCTTTCCACGGTGACTTTATCACCTGACGACACCTAAACTACCTACTTCCTGCTTTTTTTGTTACTGATAACAGAATCAATATTTAGTTGTTTTAAATTTTCCATTCTTTATTATTGTAGCCTAAATAAAGTGGTATTTAAATTACAGTACTGTGTTTTAATTATGGTTTATTAAGAACATCATATTAAGGGAACCAAAGTCCTTTGATGGCACTAAGTCTCTCTTCTTACTTTGCTAAATTAGAAGAAAAAGAAAAGAAATCCTTGTAATTATTATGTATTTTTTATATTTTTTTATTTTAATAAAAAAAATTAAGGAGCAATATTCGATCGATACAAATTAACAAAGGGAGCGCTAACACCTAAGCAGTAAATAACCAACCGTCGCCGAGTGTCGCAGTATTGACTTATGTTTCCTGTTCACCTTTGTACACTCGCCTTATGCCCTTTAACCGGATATTGTTGCACGAAAATCCTACAATACAATTTATTTTAATTTTATTTTGTATGAGGTTTATATACAATATATATAAACCTACATTGATAATAGTAAATAAATATATTAATATGTAAAATGTGTTTTATTTTAAAATAAGTATAGTTAGTAAAATAATAAAATGTAAAAAATTAACAGTTATTTGTATTGCATATCCCGATGTCTTTAAGTTAAATTGTAATTTTAAAAGAATATTTTTATGATTAAGGCCAGTCGTGGCGCAGCGGCACGAGGTGTGACTATAAAACCGGCTGGTTGTGGGTTCGATCCCCACTCGAGGAGATGAAATATTTACTTAAATTTATATTTCCATTTCTTCGCTCTGGTGTCGAGGTTAAGCGCGGCGTTGAGTTCTGTCACTCAACACGCAATGCCTCCAGAATTCGGCAGAAAGTGGGGAACGCAATGTTTTAACACTACGGTTCCCTCTGCCTACCCTGCTGTGTGCGGGATACAGCGTGAAGCTGTTTTGAGAATATGACGTTTATAAGTATGGATTATAATTTTATTACAACAAAAAAAATTACAGTCTCACCTACAAGATGCTAATAACGAAAATATATATAATGTGTCTGTTAAGTAAACACAAATAGCATAATCTCTATTAACGCACTATAGAAAATATTTTAAGTAGATATCTTTTAAAGTGAGCTTTAGTTGAGGACCGTCGTCTGGCAGCGGTTCAGAGTCTGACTCTAAACGCGATGGTTTTGGGTTCGATTCCCACTGGGGGCAATGATTTATTATCATTGCTTCGCTCTGGTAACAAGACAAAATGCGTCATTGAGCTCCGCCACTCAACACATACCTAATGTTTCGAAAATTGGGTGAAAAGGAATGGACTGTCTTAATACGAGGTTCCCTCTGTTTACTCTGCTATATGTGGATTACAGGGTGAAGTTAAAAAAAATATTATAGTAACGTTTATACACAGTTATTGGTACTTCGTTCTAACAGTGATGATGTAACGACTCCAACATTCTTGAACGTAAGTGTGACTCATAGAAAGTATCAATCGAACAAAGCCCACAAGTAAATAAGCGTTATTATTATATTTAAATGTAATTGAATACTAATAATTATTTTAGTTAGAGTATATTAGTTGTCTTCTTTTTTATATTTATATGAAAAAAAGTCTGCTTACTCAATTCTAATTAAAGAAAAGATATTTACATCTTTATTTATTTCTCACTATGTCTTAATACGTTTTAATTCAATATTATAAACAATAGGGCAGCGACACTCTGACTGTAACTGTGATGGTTGTAGTTTGGATTCCCATTCAAGAAATGAATTATTTAATTGTTCTCGCTTTAGTAACAAGATGATCCATGGCGTTAAGCTCCGCCATCTGACACGCAATGTCTCAAAAATTGGAAAACGGAGTATCTTAGCACTAAGTTTCCTTTGTTTTCCCTGCTATATGTGGGCTATATTGTGAAATTAAATATAATATAAGTATTTATTTTAGATTTTAAGGTAAAACATGCGTTGACTGACACGCTTAATAACTAGATATACCTAATCACAAATTCTTCTCAATTTGCAATTATTCTTAAAAAGGCTATTTTTAATATTTATGATATAGTGAAGTATTCACGTGAGCAAGTACTGTAGTTAATATAGGTAATAAATCGTGAATGCGCCCGCGGCTCTCGGTAACGAGTCCGAGGCACAGATGGCGCTACCCGCGGCTACTCTACAGGCACTATGGGGTATTTTAATGATATTAAATTTCTTGTGAATTTGGTTATTTTGGATATATTTTTAGATTACAAGCACTGTAGGGAATACAACCTAAAGATTTACCTTTAGGTATTTAATTAATGTTATTTAATTTCTGGTGAATTTTTCTGATTATTTAGGATTAATTGTAAGCTTTGTTGATATTTTTTTTTTCAATTTAAGTACTAAATTATCGGTAGCGTTTTGCAAGACAGATTGAAGTGATGACTATGTATTTTAATTACATTTCTTTTAGGTTCACGTTTCATCCCGATTAACAAGGTAGGCAGATCAAACTTATTTTTAACATTTTTAAAGTGTTATTCCACACTTAGGAAAGAAGAATACTAATAAAAAAAATGTATAAAAATTTGAATGTAGCGGGACTGGAACACGCACCTCCTAGAAACCGACCTTGTCGGTAACGGTGAGAGTATAGATCAAACTTATTATTAAGCCGAAGGAACTTTTTCGAAGGAACTTAGTACTGCATTGAGTCTTTCAGAGCCAAAAAACAAAAACTATGTTTCCCCTGAATGAGTAACCAGCATCCATCATGATTACAGTTTGACGGAATGGGACACTAAAATGTCACGTTGGCCTCAGATATTATTACATTATAGGGTTGCAGTATCCTGCATACTGGAACCAAAAGTGATATTTTGCTCATCAAAACAGGGACTGTAGTATATTGATTAGCTTAGTCAATTTCGTACCCAGATTTATTGCGCACCGACAAAGATAGTAAGGCTGACGTTGGTTTCCACTTGTTGTATAAAAGTGGTTTGATTTTAATTCTAAATAATGGTTTAAATGTAGCATACTTTAACAAAATTAAGAGTACAAATAACATTAATTTAATTAAGGCTTAATTCTGTGAATTTAACCATCGTAAGTAATTTAATCCATTAAGTTACGAAAAAAATCTATATTGACTTGCTCTACCAAATATGTAGAGAAGTCCCTTGTTGTTTCTCTGTAGATGGACTGAAGGAATAAAAGGAATGCTATCAATGGATACTTTCTTGGTTGACTTACTGCAAGGAGACATGAAATGAAGTAAAAAATGGTAACAGATTTTTTTATGATTTGAGGCCGTCGTGGTCCAGCGGCACAGCCTTACTATAAGCGCGATGGTTGGGGGTTTGACACTCACTGGGGAAAATGGATTATTTTTATTTTCATGCTTTGGTAACTAGATATAGCATAGCATTGAGTTCCACCATTCAACACACAATATTTCGAAAATTGAACGGTGCGTGGAACAGAGGGTCTTTGGAATAGACTTCCTCTGCCTGCTTTTATTAACTGTTAAATTTCGATTTTCTAAATATTTTCATATAGTAACATTCGTCTTGGTTGTCACTTTATAAGTCGAATTCAATCCAAAACTAATATTGGCAGTCATGTACATAATTCTATTTTCTGAAAGAAAAAATAGAAAGCAAGTTGTTTAAATAAAATCTCCAAAGTGAAATGTGCAACAACTGATGAGCACTTAGAAATGTCAGCGATTTTGCTCAAACGCTTAATATTATATGAATTACCTTGCAATTTGCCATTGAAGCATCACCTACAGGCATCGGACCAGTGACGTATAGCACTATTAAACTTAACTTTAAGTCGATTACACGCACGCAATTTTTGTTTACACCTTAGAGTTAAATATAATATCATAATTCAGATGTATATTTTTGTCTTGTAAAATATTGTTTTCTACTGATAACTTTCTTTTTACCTGTAATATAAAATTAAATTAGATCTTCGTAAATTTTTCTTTAACCAAATATAAGAAGCTGAGGCTCAAAATGTAAGGCGCAGTGTGACAGCGTCTGTCTGACTGTTAGTGGACGGCTGTCAGATCTCCACTCCAATTGATTATATTTAATTAATTTTCATTTTCAGCCGCCACTACAATACGCAAATTAACTTAACGCTTTTTTCCGCATAGCAGGGTAGGCAGAGGGTCCCTAGTGTTTAAGACACTCCGTTCTCATTGAACTGCTACATAATATTAAAATTATTGCTTTATGCTGGTACATTATATTAAGATGTTTTTACTAAGTACAATAGAAAAAATGTATAATAATAATTCTTCCGAATAAGATTCGATCTCAACTATCCAAAATTTTATTATATAGGTATTTTACTAAATCTGCAATTTCTTGAGACTACTAAAGGAGTTTAATTTGGAAAAACAGTTACAGAACAGTGTCATTGAAAAAATATATTTCTATTGAAATTTTATACATTATTTTAGATTTATAGGTGACTCCTTCTGCTACTCAACACGCAATGCCTCCAGAATTCGGCAGAAAGTGGGGAACGGAGTGTCTTAACACTAGGTTCCCTCTGCCTACCCGGTTGTGTGCAGGATACAGCGTAATGCTGATTTTAATTTATAGGTGACAAGTTATTAATATTTTCATCATGAACAATAAAAACATTCACAATATATAGCAATTTATAAGACATGTAGTACATTTAGCCCCTCCTGGATCTTTTGGGTGTAAACGGCAGAGGCGCGGGCGTCGTCGCGGCGTCGTCTGCTATTTTTAACCGCCAATCGCTTCAAACCGACCGCAGCTACAATTAGATGTGTGTTCGTATAGGAAGCTGAGATCTGGGGAAGAAAATGAGAATTACGTACTGAGCTTACAACATTGTTATTATATTGTATTACTTAACTAGAAGTACAGTATCTTAGAAAATATAACAGAATATGTAAAAATAGAATAGTGAAATGAGTTGGTTTTTCATTTTATATAGCAGGGTAGGTAGAGGAAATCTAGAGGTAAGACACTCCGTTCTCTACTTTCAACTGGAATTATAGACTTGGCGGAACTTAACGCTTTGCTTTCCATTGACAGATATTTTGACTTGAATATATTAGTGGTATGATTAAGTTTGATAGAGCTATTTATACAAGAGGCCGAGGTTCCACGCCATGAAAATATTATATGGTGAAATATTTTATTTTATTATATTAAATTAAATAGATATTTTAACATAAAATAATACGATAATTGAATATATTAGTAGTATGATTAAGTTTGATAGAGCTATTTATACAAGAGGCCGAGGTTCCATTGCAATAGAAAAATATTTTCAAAATCATTTTGCAGTTATATCAACTATTAAACTAAACCATTTTTTTATTATTTTTAAGTAATTTAACATAATTACAATTAACGATATTTCACAGAAAAGAACAGGTAGCTTTAGTCATAATACCCAACAAAATCACAACATCCACATATTTGTAGAGAAAGCAATAAAAGGAAGCATTAAACGACCATCAAATGTCTTCGATGGTCTCTGTCCTAATTTCAATCAAACAAAGTCAACAAGAGTATTCAGTGAGAATATTTTAAAAGGGATCCAAGAGCAAATAAAACATTAGGACTATTACCAAGGTATAGTATTAATTTGACAGATACTTCTCATCCGAGGTAACAGCAGGTGTTCCCAAATAGTTAGTGATAAATATACACCATCAATATGGTAGAGACGCAGTCGGCCACCCTTTCACGGGCTAATATGAAACGTAGGTAATTGTGGTCATGGAGAGCTATTCGGACCACTCTGTACTGTTATTATGATACGCTTATTTAAGTTTACTGTTTTTTTTTATGTATATGTATGTAGAATTGTGGCATTTTTTTTGGAATTACTAACGATATAGGTGATCCTGATATTGGGGTTTGCCACGCTGATACTAATTTAAACAAATTGGTAGAGTCTGTTTATTTGTCAATTTCTAAGACTAATACAAAAAGGTATTCTTTTGGTGGGAACTGGAAACAAGAGAGAACAATATTTTACAGTGTGTACTGTAGATGAACGGCCGACAATACTATTGATATGTCCACAAATTCGTATGTTTCAAACATATTTGGCTACTTGACAACAATCACACAAAAACCTAAATTGATTTTGAGTTGACACAGATGTCATTTTTATTAGATTCATAGTTACCTACCTACATACGTATACTATAAAGTCATATCAAGAGCTATAAAATTATTTACTTTTTAAAATGGATCCACATGTAAAAACAATAACTTTTGAGTAAAACTTTCATATATCGTTAAAAAGTCTTATCATTTTATTAGAGCGATCTTAATGCTAGGTGGTTGTCATAGCGGAGGCCGAGAACGGTATTTAAATGACGATTTTTATGAACACAGCCAAGTGCCAACGATGAAATGAAAGGTTACGAAAAATGTTATCCAAAAACTAATAATGCTGAGTTAGATGACAGCTATGGCACTCGCGGACGACGTCTTAATGGACGTGTAGATATCACCGCAACTTAATACTCTACATATATTATTATTCCAAATGACTTGGCGAATTGCATCGCTTAAGTGTTAATTATCAAAAAATGTTTAGATTTCTCTATGTTTAGATAGCTTTATCGGCGACATAATTCACAGTATCTACCGTTTTAATATCGGTAGAGCAGTTTTTTTATAGCTTTCATGCAAAATAACTATGTAAATGTAAAATAATGCTACTTTTTATAAATACAAATAAAAAGAAACGGTAGAGTTCGCTTAATTTATGTACGATTTTAGTGGACAGTACCGGGTCATATATAATAGATAATTAAAACAATATTAATATTAAAACAAAATCACTATAAAAAGAAACTGTAAAGTTTTCTATTTTAGATAGATAAATAGTGATGATAGGATTCCTAGACGTCTAGCCATGATATGGAAATACATTTTTTATTTCTGTTATCAATATATTTTTTCACATAATTTTATTATAAGTTTACAATTAATTTTAATTAATTTAAATGAAAGTGCTTAAAAATATGTTATTCTTTATAAATATAAAATACGAGAACATGAAAATAACGCATTCCCTTGAGTGCGAATCAAACCCATGATATGTAGAGTTTACAGCTTTGGTACAACGGCCTCAACTTTATTATATTTTAATATAATTATCGATAACCTTTTACACTAAAACTAGCAAGATAGATAGTGATGAAAGGACGAATATACATTCCAAATCGATTCTTGTCGTCCTTGTAATTATCACACCAAAGTTATAATGTAACGTTTAGTATATAGAAGCAGAAATTGACTTCGATATTTATACGTTGAAAGCTATACCTTTCCCCAAACGAAATAGTGGACGAACAACAATTAATTAATAAGTAAATATGGTGGCTTGTTAAGCTAGTAATAGGTAGGTATGTCGCATAGCTAGCGAGTACGTATTACAGAAGCGGGCACACGTTCCGTTGTAGAGCCATAGATCCCACGCGAGCGTTAAACTGGTCGATCTACTCTTGCGCAACCAAACTGTTCGTTTCCAATTTTATGTTGACCGGTTTCTAACTTGTCTTAGCCTTCTAATTTCGGCTCGTTTAGATTTGGAAAATACGTGGTGTTGATATCGAAATTACGCCAGGTGATAGCCTTTTCACCGTCGACGTGAGATATGCTCGCGCTATTCATTAATTAATGGCAACTCTCCCTCGCATTAACGTGAATTATTGTATTAATTTAATTTTCTCTTTTTCTCTTTTTTCCATTACAAATCTATACTGTTACTGTGGTCTGCATTTTTAGTTGTACAATAATTATGTTTATAATATTAATCGTGTTGATGGAGTGATAATTTGAATATTAGGAATATTTTTTGGGTTGTTGTTAATTCGTGGATGTAAATATTTTATAATATTAATACTGTGGTCAACTTTTCATAGTAAATTTATAACAAATTGTTGTTTTTAAAATAGTTAATATATTCTTCCATTATGGATATTTCAATAAATTTTGTATTGCTAGAGTTTAAGAATATCCATATATAAATTACAATTAATAATTTTGGTATTAAATACACATTTTTAGGTTTCCAGTACATCCACCTGATGTACCAGATGAACCTGAACAGCTTGAGTGTGAAGATTGACAGGATCTTCTGGTCGGTCGAGAGCGACGTCGCGTGGCGTGGGCGACTACAAATACTGCCGGCGGGGTGCCACGCACAAATCAACGCTTAGCGACGTGCCTGCCGGACCCCCAGCGAGAGCACAGGGCTGAACGCCGCGGTACTTTATCAATAGTACCAAATTTACCCAGTGTTAGCTAAATAAGGTTGGAAAATTGTATATCGATGACCTTTGTTTGGTCATGTCAGTTAGAAGTGAATATAAAGTCGGTGGAGTTCTTAAATAATATTACAAATATTCCTAATATTATTCCAATTTAAATTACAGCTATACTTTGAACAATTTAGGTAGCGTTGTCAACAATAAATTAGCAGAAATATCCAACAGCACATCGTTTGACATAATTTAGTCAAGCAAGCTTAAAAGCAACTATAAGTAGAGTCGTTTTAATTATAACATTAGAAAGTTATTGCTTCATCTTTGTCTTATGAAAAATATAAAAGGATTTATAATTGTCAGTTGTATCGAGCTAGCCCTGGACCCCCGTCGCGGCGACTGCGCCAACATCTCTCACCTCTCTCCGTAATGAACAATACAAATGTGCCATTTGAGTGCCCGACCTTCGTCCACCGCGCCTGCGCGTCCTCGCCACTACACGGCCGCAAGAGTGTCTCGCGCTGCGTGATATTTGTACATACACGTTTTTTAACGACTTTTTGATCGTTACCTCATAAAATACATTTTTCCTTAATGAAAACTTAAATTCGGTATTTTTATATTAACTTCTTGCTCATAAATAATACGACTTCTATTTCCAACATACGACAGCTAAATATTAGAACTCAGTTTTTGTATATCAAGTGCTCATCAAGTGATATCTGCAGAAACTTCAGGGGTACTTAGATACCTTTAAATTAAAGAAAGAAATTTTATACTCCTAAGGAAATTATACAGGCTACATACATTCTACGGCGACCGCCCGAGGCGAGTTTATTAAGTACGATTTAAACTTCCGCTGTTAAAGCGTAAAAAATAACAAAACAGGTACCTAGCAATCAAGTCGAAAATAACTAAATGCGTCTATAATAAAGAAAAAATGTAATTGCCGCAGTATCGGAGCGTATCTCTAAACGACTGCCACATTTCGTCGCAAAATTGTCCTTTAGTAAGTTTTTCATTCGAAGGGCTGTGACAGGATCATTATAAAATTAGGATCGTTTTAGTAATAATAGGGTCGGGGATACGCGACCTCGCATCGCCGAGAGGGCTCATCTCGGCCGTCACAAAAACTGCGGCCGCTTCATTATACTCGTATGCATGCGTTCATTATCAAAGTCCGTTTGGCCCAGACAGCTGATTTGGCATACCTTTGCAGTGATCGGACCAAGGCCAGACCATGGCTGCCGCCGCTGACGACGACGATAACAGCGCTGACGTCTCCCCACAAATTAAGAACCTTCGAATTGCCATACGAGGTATTAAATCGACTGAAAAGGAAAACAAAACACTGAGAGGCAACGAACGACCGGCGCACGGCGTTGACCAGAAACACAAATCTGAATTAAGCAGACAATACAGACAATAGTGGTGGCAAAAAATGAAATCGAAAGCGAGCCCGAAGGAATTTGGAAACGAAATTCGCGGATCGCATTTTGCAAATATTCTCGCGTGTTACTGCATTATTATTTAAGTTAGGGCCTTTAAAAAATGTTTGTGATGGGATGATCGTTTTTTTGGCGGCGCGTGCGCTGCGCATAATTGGCGCGCCGGACGAGCAGGAGCTCGCGTTTCTTGCCGCTGCGCCGTTGCTATTACATATATGCCATTGCATATAACGGATTTGAATCCTTACCTGATACTAGGCTATGGCACTAGTTTTTTTTTAAATAGGTTCTTGATATATATTCGACAAAGACCACCTCAAGTTGGCAAATACTAACACGCATTATTAATAATTAAAATAATTTAATTTGATCAACATTAAACAATACAGATCGCTATTAAGATAAACATGTAAAGGGTGTAGCAATTTAAAATATCATTTAATAAGTCAGACCCAGGTAGTGAAAAGGGTATGACGCCCTAAAAAGAGTCGGTCAAGTGTTGCTCGGAGCGATGGTTGACCGACGACGCGTCTCGCTCTGTGCTGCACAAAAACTAATTTAGACGACGCGACGGGACCCTGTATGATATCTGGAATCCCGTTGCGTAGCCTCGGGACGAATATCTCCGTGCAAAAAATGGAATCACGATATCATCGCTTCTAAACAAGCCTACTATTCCAGGACGTTTTTAGAACGAAATGTTTTAAAATTCTAATGTTCGTATTAACTTTATATTGCTCTTGATTACTTACTTATGTTGTTGAGATTCGAATAGGGCTATAATTTTTTTTAATACTTTTTTTTCAGCTTCACGCTGTATCCTGCACGTAAAAGAATGGGCAGAGGGAGCATAGTGTTAAGACGCTCCGCTTCTCACTTGATTCAAACCCACAGTACGTCGCGTTGTACTGGCACACGCATGTACCCCTACGATTGGCCTCTATAGGAGTATTTATGGAGTGTTATATTGATAAATAATTAAACTATAAAATATTTTATTTATAAATGTGTTTTAAAAAATAAAACCACTTATATAGATTTTAGATTTTTTTCTTCCAGAAGTTCCATATATATTGAAATATTATTGTATATTCAGTATCTATTTACTGTTCAATAAATTTGACCTTAGAGTTTCGTTGCGTTGGCATCAGTGCCGGGGGCAGCCTGCGACGTCTCGTCCGTCACGTGTCACTCCATCCACGAATACAATAGAGTCTTTGCAAAAATGGTACGCATGTCGCCCCGATACACTTAACAATGGAGCGAAAAAACAAACAATCGAAATAGAAATCGAAAACACTGCGTTCCGAATGCGACCGAACGGGATTTTGGAAATCCGGTTTTTGATTTTTGTTTTCCCGAGCCGCCTCCGCCGCGGCCATTGTCAGAGCGTCACCAGAGACAAACATATAGGAATAGTAAAAAACGTACGGCAGCTACTTAAAGCCTTCTTAGAATGCAAGTAAAAGTTCACCTTTGATTCAATGCAGCTGACATCCTATTGGTATGTCATTTTGTGTGTGATTAACAAAACATATGGGGTCTTTGTCTAGTTTATATAAATTTTATTTAAATTCCATACAAAGGTAACACATAGAATGGATGAGTAATATTTGAAATAAAAAAAAATAAATGTTATAATATGTTTTAAGAAATATTAAAGAAACTTTAAATGCATAAATTATATGTACGCATATATAGAAATGCTCATAGCAACAACTAAACAAAATTGTACGTAAAAGCGAAATATAAATCGACAAATACCTGTAGGCAAATAAATATTTGTTATTTTTTGTTCCCTACATTCCCTTGTGTACGCCGTCAGGTCAGAGGTGGTGGAGGACGTCACCGCCATTGTTACCACTGACGAAGCGTAAATGCATTCTCATCGATACCTACTGTTTGTTACACTTTAATATCAATATAACATCAAAATGTTAATTATTATTTATATAATAATAAACATTTTCTTAGCTATTTGTGGTTTTGTGAAATATACTTTGAATAATTTCTTATTCAAAGTATATTTAACAAAACCACATATATTATAAAAAAAAGTAATTAAGCCGCACAAGGTTTGTTTATCGGGATGTTTTTTTCTTGCAAAAAAAGCATTAAAACAAGCAACTCGCTTGTTTTAATGCTTTTTTTAATGCTTTTATATACCACTTATCTTTTTATCATTGAATACATAATATATAAAACAACCTAAGTCTACTTATATACATGTTCTACGACATTAGGTACTTTCAATATAATATATATACAAATAAATAAAAAAAATCAAAAAAATAAAGTTTTGAAGTAAAAATTTTTAAATACTAGTATGATTATATAAAAATCATACCTAGTATTTAAAAATTTTTACTTCAAAACTTTATTTTTTTGATTTTTTTTATTTATTTGTATCGTGGGGAACGAAGTGTCTTAACACTGGGTTCCCTCTGCCTACCCTGCTGATTTATTTATTTATTTATTTACTAGCGACTCGCCCACGGCTTCGCCCGCTTAAAATACATGATTATTGATATAATGACTTCTAATATGATTTTTTTACGACATATCGTCAAAGAATGTTTTAAATAAAAAAAATACTACCATTGTTGATATTTGATATTTATAAAATATACATAAAGCTAATTATTTATTACACGTATATATTTTTGTAACTTTATGTGCTTTTTACCTATAAAATATACTCTGTTAAATGTGCTGATGTCAGTGAATAATTTAATTTACTCATTCAGAAACAGCCTTAAATGTTAAATTATTGATTTGAAGGATTCATAATATTCATTGTAAAATAACTGTAATAATTGCATATTAACTCCTGTACAGTTTTTAAATTAGTTACATATATTATATGAACGAACCAACCAAAAAATCTTTGTATTTACTTGATATTTCTTTCAAGATCGTTCTTTATCTTTGTGTTGAAATAATTACGACTTCTTTCAAATGACGATATTTTTTTTTTAATGAACCAATTTTGATGAACTAAACTTTAGTAGTTAAGTTGAGTTAAGTTGAGTTAAAACAAAGCAATTGGTGAAATTTTCAAGTAAATCGGTTCAGTACATTCAGAGAAAAATGCGGACAAAAATATGTCGACAGACAGACAAACAGACAGACAGACAGACAGACAGACAGACAAGAAATTAAAAAAAAATCTTTTTGCTTTCTATTATTCTTTTTAAGTGTCCCTCTATCCATTTCAGTCAAAATTACTAAATGTACAGACAAAATATTTTTACTGTCTTGTTATATATAGAGATTATATAAAAATAAAAAAATAACAAACTTAAGTGAACCTAATATTATTTTTGTTATAACAGTTTGTGCAACAGTAGCATCTGAGCTCTATTGTCAAATACCACAAACATTTTAAGTAGTGACCGTTAGAACTTTTTGTCCAAACCAGTCTCAGTGGATTCTTAAGAATGCATAAATCTATGAAAAAAAAACCAAAATTGGGGATATTGTGTCTCTGGATGGCTTAAAAAAACGTATTGACAAAAAACTCAACGCAATTCAGCAAAACCGCAATGTTTGCCAAAGGTGAGAAAATCGTCTAATTAACACGTCTGCTCGAACGCCCCGCAGTGGCAAAATTGCCAGCCATTGTTGCTGTTCCTTTATGAAAGTATAATTATCTTTATTCAGGTGCATTATTTTTTGAATCGCCGCCGAGCTGCTATTCAGTTGCAAAACAGCCAACTTGTGTTTACGTTTCGATGAGCACTAATTAGAGATAAAAAAGAATCCATCTATGTGTCACCCTTAAGTCTTGGATGTCTATAGTCATCGTCTTTCGTCTATAGTCATGATCGATAATTGGCTACGTGCTGTTCAATGACTCGTCCAAAAAGGCAAGATATACACATAAAATTTAAATGCTGATGTAAAATATGCAAAAAAATCGCAGCTCTCGTGGTCCCTTTAGTGCTGACGCGTGCTCAGGCGGCGTGCTCGGGCCGCTTGCGATGCTTGTATAATTAATTCGTGCGAGTGACAGTGAGATACCTGTCCGTTTCTATTGCAAACAAGCCGGCATGCGTCGCTCAGGTGTATAATCTTTATTTATATTTTTTGCTTCCACTTCCCCTTTGCATACATTAACATTTTTGCGATTGTAACACTCTGGATTTATAGTCCTCATGTCCAACGCCCTAACTGATCATTGGAAGCTTTCTGAAAATTCCATTTCAAACTAAACATCTAAACTATTAATTAAATATTTCGGTGCTCATATGGACCACTGAACACTTTATGTTCTGCTAAATTAGTATTATTAGACGCTAACATCAAAGTAAATCTTAGAGCCACCGGATTGAGTTCAATTTTTGGGAGCGCAAGATATTTAGAACAAATTTTTGAGTCGCATCAGAGGTACCATTTTAAACTTAAATAGTAGGGGATAAAATTTATTTTGCCTTGTACAAATATGTATATAGTTGATGCTTGTTCGTCACCTGGCCGCCCGGGCAGCTGGGTCACATTGTCTGAGCTCATCACTTGACTCGAGCGAAAGGGATGCTGCGCTGTCATGTGAACTAACGGAATCCTGGGAAACATATCTCCCATACGTATAACACCGAGTACTCCTTCAATGGCATTGTATAATGGTAACGCGATAGGCATTACACAAATTGACTAGCTAAAATATATTAAGTCTCTTTATTATCCATATATATGAACATTAGGTCGTATATATTTTATTTCGTAATATTAAATAATACTTTAGATGTGATTTAATAACATTAGTGTTAAGTCCATCGTCGATAACATTTAAAAGCAGATGTAAATTTTTATTCCTCAATATGTTATGCAAATGAGCGTCGTATTCGCTGTTGTCAACTATGTTCTTTTCGATTCGATTTGATGAGAAAAAGAAATTATCATAAAAAAGGTATGTTACAAAGCATTGCTATACGAGCGGCTGTACCTACGGCGGTCTACCGACCCACCGTCCATTTGGTGTTGGCGATTTTCTAATAGATCACAAACATTAATATGCTCAAGACTGGTTTTCGTGAGATCCGTTAGTGGCTTTATGTAAATTATTTAGTTTATGGCAGCTCCTAGTTTACATTCGAATGGATTAGAAAAAAAGTTCGCCGCGAGATGCGACTGCGTGTGACCATGATAAGGTAACGTATTAAATCGTAGAAAGTGGTCGTATATTATGGATTATGGAAGGAATTTCTATAAAACATAATTTGTCTATTGACGGATATGGGAAGAGTGTAAGGTGCATCGACACGAGAGTTTGTCTTTCTTGTACAGGCTTAACTGCACCGTGTACAAAGTTTGTTTTTGTAAACTAGGTATATATTACTATGACACTAGGATGTATTTTCAATAGCTATAACATATGAAATAAAAAAAGACAGATATTTTTGAGTGTTTTAGTTAATTAATTAAATGATTTCTTAAAGATATAAATAATAAAAATGTTACATTTTTATTATTTTAATCTAATCGCTGTCAGTTCTAGTCTATTTTGTTTGAAAGAATTGCTACAAAATAACTGTGTTATTAAATTGGCTTAAACTTTATTTTACAATATTTAGACAATATCGTGTTCTAATAACATTTATCACATTTAGAAACAATGGGTGATGACGTTATCAGACAACGTACATAATTTATTAATTTAGGATGAATAAATAAATAACTGTGTAGTTTAAGCAGGGGAATCCGCGAGATCCAGTTCGGTAGTTTATAACATAATATAAAAGATGTCATAGTTAGAACTCCATGCAAAACCATGAACGACTTTGAGAGTAAAATATTAATAATTTTGATATTTTAAATATCAAATAAAATTAACAATTTATGTATTTATAAAAAAGTTATAATTTTTAACTAATGTTTGCTTTAGGAGAGTTCTGACCCGCACATGTTCCCATGCATGGGAAATACATACATATATCTTGTCGCATTACCGAAATACCGTTATCTAAAAAGTGTCCGTTCAATAAAGGCGAGTGTCGTTATAAAGTGATTCGATTACTATGCATCGGCGTTAGTTATTGTGGACGGCGAGGGAAACGTTGTCCAAACTAGTTTGCTTCCAAACGGCCGATCTCATAGAGGCACATTGTCGAGATAAATGTGCAGAACCGGATGCTGCGTCTCCGGGCCATCGATAAAACGGTCACAAACGCTATAAAACTGGCCGCGAGACGTGTTTTGTGACTAGGAGTGACCACCCTTTCAAATACATCTCATTCATCACGCGAGATGAAAGGAATTCCTATCAGCTGATCCGCGGTATCTAACGGTCCGTTGTAGATCAATTATGGAAACAACCCTTCCCGCGTCATCTAACGCTTTTTAGAAATAGAAATCTAACCTGTTTTCAATAATACATCTTTAAAATACGCTTTCTTAGGTACAGAACTAAAATCGAAGGAGGATGATCGTATCGCATTACGTGAACTCAGCGCTGTCTAATTTTGAACACAATGGGCATAAAAAGTGGGTAAAATAATTGTGTCACAGCGCCACCCTCTTCACAATGGACAAAAGCCCACAATGCGCCCACGCCGCCTTTGTCGCGCATCGCGGGCACAATCGCGCAGGAAGATCGATCTGGCACGCAGACACGTGTGCGTCCCGGCAGTATAGTAGATTGTAGTCAAAGCGAGGCGAGGCGAGGTGAAAGTTGAAGGCGAAAAGTAAAAGTCGCGACGCATCTGCCGTCGATATCGAATTATGTTAATTCAAGACGTCGGGGGCGGGCGCGGTACTAAAGGGTTGCTCGATTGTTTGCCCTTATCTCAAAATGTAGGTTTGTGCTCTATCTCGTCACAGCTCCAAGGCGACGCGTAAAAAAACAGAGTGCATTCATTCGGATCCACAATCCACTACAAATCGGCCAATCTTTTTGTGTCATTGTCACAGATTGTTATGAAGTTGTATTATTTATTTGACACTTCCAAAAAAATCTTTTAACTCCGTGATTTATGAATGTCTTTATAGTTTATCGCCTTTATCGATACACATTGTAACGATGTGTTTACAATATGAATATAATTATTTGAGGAGACACGAATAATTTTCCCATTTCAATACAAGTTTGAATAATAATTTGATCGTTCGTAAAACGTTTTACGTCAGTAATATATTATTGGTAGTAAAATGAATCTGTGAAGACGTTTAGCGTAGTAGTAGCGGTGGCGGTAGTGAGGGGCTAAATGGTTTTTAATCGGCCTCTTCATTCGATTCGCTGATAATGATCTTCAATTAGCGTCTGTCGCTGGCACTAACGATTGCCCACTCGTAATCGTAAATCATCGATCGCGCAACGATCTCGATTCATCTCGATTCGTCCCGACTCACTGCTGACTACCACTTACCAGCCTCCAGCCATTACACTGATAAGCGTTATTGATAAATATTTGTAAATTACATCGGCGAGGCGAGGCTAAGCGAAGCGAAGTAAGGTTTGTGTCACACTCTCGTGTCACGTCAAGTTTCAAGGCACTCGAGGCAGCTTAATTAAGTACCCATCGAGGGTTTTAACCTATTTACTGTTTTATGCTTGCATAATAGAAATTAGAGAAAATAAATTTTGATTAAATTACGATAAAAAATACTAAGTTTTTTTACGGATATCTTGTGTTTATTGGTACGTAGAACAGAGAGTTTGAAGAGAGATAGAGTTAAATATTCAAGGATTTATTGTACTTTTTTTGTAATAACTATAAAAAAGCATTTAAACTCTGACAAAAATGTGTCTATGTCAGAGGTAGGTACACTCTATCATAACCATCACATATATGTAGTTGTTACTTTCATTATAACCGAAAAGAGTTTTAAGCTTTATGTTTATTGGAAGCGAACAAAAATCTTACATTTCAATAAAAGTATCATAAAGTTTCTAAATGATGATAACGATCGTTTCACCGTTGCAAGTCCGTCTTTCGCCGCGCGCCGCTGTGTTACATCGTCCTGATATTGGGACAGTGTCCGACTGTGACGGAGGCTGTGAGTTTGATTCCCATTCGCGGTATTTATTTATTTATTTTTTCACAGAGACAGACAGAGACAGAGGCCAGTGGCGTTAATGTAAACGAGACTAGTTGTGGGATCGATTCCCGCCCGGTAAAATGAAATATTTGTTTAAATTTATATTTTTATTTCTTTGCTCTGGTGTCAAAGCAAAGTGCGGCGGTGAGTTCCGCCACTCAACACGTAGTGCCTCCAGACTTTGGCGAAAAAAAACCTTAACATTAGGTTCCCTCTGAGTGCGGGATACAGCGTAAGCGAGGCCTAATTTTTAATTTATTTATATCTTTTAAAAAATGAGTCCACTCTATGAGACAAACACCTTGCAAAAACGCAATATTTGAGAAATATGCAGAAAGTGCAGAAATGAGAAGAATAAATGTTATGACATTAATTTCTTTTAAAAAAGGAGTCTCCCGAATTTGGCGGAACATAGGAAACGGGAGGTTTCTTAGCACTAGGTTCCCACTACATTGCTATGAGTCTAATATATCTTCCATAATCAACTGCTATATTTTTTTAGTAAAAAAATTACGATGCAAGCGATAACTTAAGGACAGATAATAATTTAGTTATTAAATGTCGTAAATACTTTAGATAAATTACACCATTTGTCCGTAATGTATTGGACAGTTTGTTAGATGCAATCTTTTAAACACTAATTTGTAAGGGCGCTGCCATATGTCGACTTGCGGATTTGACTCGAGAGGGTATTTTAATTGTTCTATTATATTGGGACGGGGGTTCAAATCTGCGGTGATACGTCAATATGTTGGTGGAACTGTTACTTTTGATTAATGTGGTATTACCATTGCTTGCAGTTAAATAAATGTATTGAAAGTACCACTAAATATGGTTGATTATGTTTAGTTATATGATGTATGTTGTATCATTCGTTTTCTAATAAGTGATTTTCGGTATTGAGGATTTTTTTTTGATTTAACCTACATACTACCCTACCCCTACCTACCTACAACTGGTAGGCAAAGGGGACCTGGGAACCGTGGTTAAGACATTCAGACCATTTAGAGACTTCTGTTCCACATTTCTTTGCTCGTGTCTCGTTACCAGAACGAGGAAAATTGAAATATTAAATATTTCATAGTACCAACCTATCGTATTTTAATCAGTATAATGCTTGTAACTGTGCCACGCATTGTCACTGACTTTTCTCCCTAAAATTTTAGTAAGAACTAGTTAGTAGTAGTTGCTAGTTAAACATCATCTAAGGTTGTCAAGGAAGACTTAACCATCCATCACAAATGACCTTTTTTTTAATTAAAAAAAATATTTATAGAGTGAAAATAAAAAAAAAATCTGTGATTTAAACATAAATATTATACAGAATTTGGACCTCGTACCACTACAAACAGAACAATTCAGTCAACATTCTCTGTTTGAGTCCATCGCGTATAAAACATAAAAGGACAGTTGCCGACCGCCATAAAATAGTTGCCAACTTACATTCGGCGTTTCGTAAATCGCAATATTCTTTGATATAGTAAAAGCTAAAGGTCATTTATATTATATACATAAAAAGCCGGCTTGGGGCAGCCAGCCATTGTAAAGTGTGTCCGATTCACCGCGCCTATTGTACTGTAGTTTCGAGCTAAAACGTAAATAAAGGCAGATGTTACCGCACACCAAAATATACCCGAAATTCGTGTAGAACACACATATTTTTGTAAAGACGATCGATTTACAACTCTATATAATAAAGATAGAGTCTCATTTCAAATCTTATATAAATGTCTCTTAATACTTTTAAAATATATATAATTTGTACATATCTAAGCTGCGAGGTCTGCTCGATTGTGTGGGTAGTTTTACAAAACCGAAATCGTAGTGGTAAAGTTTAATAAAACTCATATTATTAGAGCGCATGTCATTGACAGCAGTGACGTATAGTGCGGTGTGACTTCTAATAATAATATAAATATTGGTGTATATGTAATTTTTTATTGTATATAAATTAAGAAAACTTCGTTGTTCAAAATGAAAAATTCTGTTTTGTCCCGTTCTTATAGGAATTTCGGGATATGTATTCGGATATTTTAGCGTTCCTTTACACTTTCCAAGGACAAAATGCCAAATTTCAACATTTTACGAAGCGTACTTTCGTTTGTGCGCTATTTGTAAAGAATTTTATATATATCGAGTATAATTAGTTACATAAAAGCTCAAAATGTTTATCATTTCGATGTAACCGTATGTACCTACTGCAGCCAGAGTCACTGCGGTTTCTTGGGATGTGTCATGTCATACGTAATTCTAAGTTATTTCCATTTGGCCACGCGGGCGAAGCCGCAAATAAAAACCTACTTTTAAATAGTATATGTGTTTTATACCCGTGTAGTATAATATATTATAATAAGTCGGCTGAATTTATAAAAATGCAAAAATGCCTATAATATTATTCACAGCTACACTAAATAAATTAGTTCATAATTAATATCTATATACTTAACATAAAATTATAGTATCATAATAATCAATATAAATCCAATG
Source organism: Heliconius erato x Heliconius himera (assembly GCA_013421005.1). Taxonomy (NCBI): domain Eukaryota; kingdom Metazoa; phylum Arthropoda; class Insecta; order Lepidoptera; family Nymphalidae; genus Heliconius; species Heliconius erato x Heliconius himera. Next base: position 32,846 of record JAATLQ010035495.1, read on the forward strand.
TCTTCTCCATACAACCATACATTACGTTATCAGCGTGTCCGTCAGTCGTCGTATGACAAATACGATGTTTCTAATATAACTGATCGATCGTCATATTAATTACTTATAGTTCACTTTCAAAATAAAATTGAGTTTAGGAGGTAATTAATCAATCATGTTTTTGAAATTTAACTCACATTTGGACGAGCCTGTAGATCTATCACGAGTTGTCGATATAAATTTTATTGTGCAGTGTTAAAATTTCATAGAAGTGTGGATTCGAATTCCATTTTTATATAGTTTTTATGCAGAAAATGTAGTAATAGAATGATAGTAACTTAAATTTCAACCAGCTGCATTTATTAAAATCGAGAGAGAGACTAGTCGTGGCGCAGAGGCACAAAGTGTGACCGTAAAATCGACTGTGGGTTCGATCCCTACTCGAGAAAATGAAATATTTATTTACATTTATGTTTTCATTTCATCATTCTGGTGATCACAGATTCATTTCATCTTCAACACGCAATGCCTTCTGAACTCGGCGGAAAATGGGGAACGGAGTGTCTTAACACTAGGTTCCCTCTGCCTACCCTGCTGTGTGCGGGATGCAGTGTTAAGCTGATTTATTTGATTTTATAGAGTTAATAGTCCACTGAAGGCTTCTATTATAAAATATAAGGAATATTAATAAAACAAACAAATTAAGCATATTTTTAATATTAGTAGAGTTATTTAAAAGTTATTAATATCGTATTACCTATGTAATTTAAATTTCTTTTTAATAATAAATTAGTTTTAAAATGGCGCTCATTAATATATATTTGTATTAGTATATTTATGAATATTCATATATCCAAAAAGATTCAATTTCATGTAGCTTGTTTATGTTATTGCTCCAATCATTATAATTATTTATGTCAATAGCCGTCGTGACATAGCGGTACAGTGTCTGACTGTAAATACGACGGTTCTAGGTTCGATTCTCAATCGAGAAAATGCAAGATTTTCAAATTCTCGCTCCAGTAACAAGAAAGCGCAGAACAATTACTTCTTGAGTAACATGTAATGAATTCTGCAATATCAACGTAATGTCTTGAAAAGTGGGGAACGAAATGTCTTAATACTAGGTTTGCTCTGTTTGTGGGGTACAGTGTGAAGCTAAAAATATGTTAATATACATTAGAGTAACCGTTGATGCATATATTTTAGCAATTTTAATGTTTAAATTTTATTTCATCATAAATATCGTTTTAGCGTTTCAAATTATACATTTTTCTAAATAACAACACAAAAATATTTCTTTTTTGCCACCGTTTTGCTGTTTTATGGTTTTTATTTTTTTACAGTTTTTTTACCATATATTTTAATAATAATTTATGGAGTGGACTATTTTGTTTTCACATTTAAATTATGCATGTTTTAGTAATTCAACGTTGTCGCGGCTTAAAGAAAATTAACCGTATATTTTTATTATTGAATTATTCATGAACATAACGGAAAGCGCGGTGTTGAGTTCCGCCGCTTAAACGTTAAGTGTCTAATTAAGGCGGAAAGAAAGAACGGAGTACTTACTTAACACTCCAAAAAAATAAGAAATTTCAAATTTAAATATAATATTATAAAAGTTGTATTGATAAATTAATATAGATATAATGTGGGCCAGTTCACATGCTGCTAAGATGTATATACGAATATATATAAAAGTAAAAAAAAATGAAGCCGTCGTGGCACAGGGGCACAGAGGTGCAACGCGACGGTTGTGGGTTCGATCCCCAATGGGAGGGATGAATTATTTTATTCATTAATATTTTCATTTCTTCGCTCTGGCAAAATGCAAAAGCCCGGCGTCAAAATATTTCTTTTGACCGGGCCGGGCCACCACGCAACACGCAATAAATCGTACCTATATGCGGGATACAACGTGAAGCTGATTAAGAAAGATTTTCCATTTGCAATAATGAGCAAAAAATTAGTAATAAAGTATATTCCACTATTTTCTTTCTATCCACACACAGCTACACTACCATCTTTAATGCTCTCTAATAGAGACGCTAAATGGATAAATCTGAGGACGTACTCGTTAGAATACAATATTACATCCTCGAGTACAGTAGACTGCGGGGTTATAATCAAATCATTTTGAGTGGACCAACGCTTGAGCACTTGCTGACACGAGATTTACAGATAACATTAATCTTTTTATACGAATATTATAAAATTTAAGAGTTTGTATGGTTAGACGCTTTGATCTCAAAAATTACTGGTTCGTATTGAAGAAATATTTTTGTGTCGGATAGTCCATTTATCGTGTAATATATACCTAGTGTAAAGATACTCCTTTTCTGAAGGCATTGCGTGTAAAGTGGCGGTACTCAACACCGCGCTTTACGACACCAGGGCGAAGAAATGAAAATATAAAAAAAAATATTTTCTAGTTCGAGTTGGAATCGAATCCACGCCTGTCGCCCTTACAGTTACAGGTTTGTGGGGCACAAGCATATTACATGTAATAATATGGTATATTTAATATGGAGGAATTAGATTTCATTATGCATAATAAATAAAACATAAAATTAGTTATATCTTATATATATTTACATCGTCGTGGCTAAGGGGCACAAGGGTGTGACTGTAACGCGACGGTTGTGGGTTCGATCCCCACTCGAGGAAAAGAAATATTTATTTAAATTTATATTTCTATTTTTTTGCTCTGGTGTTGAGGCAAAGAGCGGTGTTGAGTTCCGCCACTCAACCCGCCATGCCTCCGAAGTTCGGCGGAAAGTGAGGAACGGAGTGTCTTAATACTAGGTTCCCTCTGCCTACCCTGCTGTTTGCGAGATACAGTTACAGGGAGTTTTCGTCACCGGCGATAAAATTATCTTTGGCACTTGCTAACAGCCGACCAAATAATAGACTAATGTATTTGTATAAATATTAACACAAATTTCAATTCTTTGATTAATTATTTTATTAGGAAAAAATATAGACATAATTTTGTGGCACGTCTCTCTTTCATTATTATGCTCAATTTATTAATGAGAATAAATAAAATTAAAATAAATAAAAGTTCACATAGCAACACGAGGCCAGTCGTGGCGCAGGGGCACAAAGTGTGACTGTAAAACTGACTGGTTGTGGGTCCGATCCCCACTCGAGGAGATGAAGTATTTACTTAAATTTATATTTCCATTTCTTCGCTCTGGTGTGGAGGCAAAGAGCGGCGTTGAGTTCCGCCACTCAACACGCCATGCCTCCAAAGTTCGGCGGAAAGTGGGGAACGGAGTGTCTTAATACTAGGTTCCCTCTGCCTACCCTGCTGTTTGCGGGATACAGCGTGAAGCTGATTTATTTATTTTATTTATATATTTACAAGTCAAATTTAATTATAATAACAATCCATAAACTCTGAATTATTTGCACAAATCATTAAAGAACTCGACTGGTTATTAAATAAAATAAACTAAATTAACTCGAATATTATAGATATACATACAAACACTGTAACTTCGAAACAATAGCGGTTAAAAAAGCCACCCTTCGACCTCAACAAAATCTAGTTAAACTAATAACATTACGTCCCACAAATCCGTTGAGCGTTGATGAACCATTCTTTAAGGGACACACTCAGGGTGCGGCGATGTAAATGTTTAGTGTTCGTTTTATTAAATTATTTATACATAGAAGATATAGAGAGAAAGAGAGAGAGAATAAAGATAGAGTACTAATATTGGAAAATTTGGTAATCTTCACGTAGAAAAAATATGTTTGTTTTCAAAAAATATATAAAACTTTGAGCGGGGCTCGAATTTGCGTCTTTTGGAAACCACCCAAGTTAGTAAGTTATTTTTTGTGTGAAATAACACTTAAGAATTTTAAAATTATATTTGTTGTTTTAGAATTATTTCATTTTATGAAAAACGTGCACAATGATAAATAAGACATATCATCAGAAGGTATAATATTTTTTTACTTATTTAAGGTAATCGTGTATTTAGTGCAAAATAAATTAAATATTACTTATAAGGCTTTTTTTACCAAGTAGAAAAAAAAAACATAAAAACATTTTTTTTTTTTCAAAATTTTAATTTCAGTTAGATTGATATATAAAATGGAACGAATAAGACTTAATTGTGTTAACAGGCGTGGAATTTAGGCGCAGTTGTGTAAATGTCAGTTGGCTGTCGGTTGTCAGTAGCTCGTTTCAATGCTAGGCCCGGGTCGCCTTGAGTTTTCGTCACCGGCGATAAAATTATCTTTGGCACTTGCTAACTGCCGACCAAATAATAGACTAATTAATGTATTTGTATAAATATTAACATAAATTTTACTCCTTTTTTTGGACCTTGATGCTGTTTATTTGATTAATTATTTTATTAGAAAAAAATATAGACATAATTTAGTGGCACGTCTCTCTTTCATTATTGTGCTCAATTTATTAATGTGAACGAATAAAATTAAAATAAATAAAAGTTCAAATAACAACACGCGGCCAGTCGTGGCGCAGGGGCACAAAGTGTGACTGTAAACCGACTGGTTGTGGGTTCGATCCACACTCGAGGAGATGAAATGTTTACTTAAATTTATATTTCCATTTCTTCGCTCTGGTGTGGAGGCAAAGCGCGGCATTGAGTTCTGCCACTCAATACGCAATGCCTCCAGAATCCGGCAGAAAGTGGGAAGCGGAGTGTCTTAACACTAGGTTCCCTCTGCCTACTCTGCTGTGTGCGGGATACAGCTTGAAACTGATTTAATTTTGATTTGTTTTTTTTTCAAATAACAAATTTTACCTCTTACGCTCCACAACATCCTTAACTTTGTCACTTAATTGTGACATAACTCGTGTCACTAGCCGATTATAAATTTAAATGTGTATCACCAAAAGAGCGGTCAGTACAATACGTAATAAAATTATAATACCATTATTTGTTTATCAATAAGCGATTTGCATGTGTTAAGTGCAACCGGGCCAGATTAACATTTGAATGCGCGTGCGCCGCCGTGGGTGGAACTCTCGGGTATAATTATGATTGACGTTAAAAACCAAACGAG